>LR736859.1:556306-659578 GCA_902654985.2 Oryctes borbonicus | reverse complement strand
CCTGTTTTATTGAAGTAAATATTACAAATTTAAAAGCAATCACAACAGCACTGATTGTGGCAGTTTACTCTGTAGACATAATATTGACTCGCTCTCTCGTCGTAGAGAAATAGCTAGTGCAAAATTCTTGTTGAAGTTGACGAACACTATTGTAGATAAATTCGCTTTGTAGTGTCACAACAGAACCACAAGTCTACCAATGCTGGTTTAGCAGCGTTATCGAACATGTGCAGAAATGCTGACTTATTTTCTTTTTTCTCATTATGCTTGTTTGTGTACAATTAAGGAATTTAATATGCAGTACCTGTTTTGTTTTATATATATTCTCTATTATTTTCATTCCTTTCTTATGTACTATATTTTACCTGTATATGTTCTGCTGACCGTTAAAGATTCATTAATTTTTTTTTGTGGTGACGGCCCGGCGGGGTGTAGAAACTTTTTTCGAGCTTCTTATAACCTCAGAAACTTTTGTGTGTAATGTATTCCATGGCTTTATTATTATCATCCCCTTTCCGTAAAGGGTGAAGCGCAGTTAATTGTTCCCCTTGTCACAGAAAATTTAACATAGAAAATAAGAAGCCGAGCCATTATATATAATAATAATCATTTAATAAGTTATTATTATTAACATTTAACTTTTCTTTCTTTTCAAATTTCACAGTTTTGTTTTTATAAACATGAATTGTTTCTTTCAACTTTAACATTTTGCTATGTGACTTTTATGAAGTTTTAATTTCGGTTATTCTGACCGAGAATATCATAATGCCGAAACTAGTACCGGTGTAAATAATTTTTTTTGAGATTCTTTCATTTTGTTTTAACGTTATTGAACGTTCTCTCCGCAGAAATTGAATTTATAGATTGATTTTCAAATAACGAACTTTAGCTCTAACTCATTTGGTATGTGTATGGTGGCATGCGTGAGGTAAATGATGCATTGTTCTGCCAAGTGTAGACACGCTTGATATCCGTCAACATTTCTCATTAAGAAAAATTCACTATTTTATTTGCATAACAGCATCCATGAAAACAAGCTTCTTGACGCCTGATAATGCTATGCCGTTTTACACCTAACCACCAACACATATTTATTAGCTACTTACCCCCACTGTTCTTTTTTTTTAAACTGCCAAAATCTCTGATGGGACAATTTAGATAAGCACGACAAATCAGTTAAAATTGAAACGCGTTTTTGCAAAAGTATCAAAGAGAATCGATTGTAGCAGGTAGCCTATTCATTTTTGCAGATGGATTAAATGTTAATATTTGAAACCTAAAGAAAGTACTTATCTATTCATTGTTTATAATGTTTCAAACTGTTATTGTCAGGAAAATTATGAACAGATATATTTTCTTGCTATTGTGTATGTTCATTTAAGTAATTTCAAATTTTCCTGCGGCGGTAATATTTAAGAAATTTTTAAATTATTTAGTAATCATCACATTTAGCTTTGTTTACATGATAATGTACGAAAAACACAAATTCCTATAGAAATTGACTCCAGTACTTTATAAACACATACAATTATTACATAGGTACGTGTCTATATACAAGTAAGAAATTCTTTGGTTAAAATATAAAACTAAATGTTAAATTAACTACGTGTAACAGTTCTAATGGCATTTAAATAAGCAGTTCAAGTTCCTGCACAATCATTTCCTAATTATTCCTAATTATGCACAGAGTTTAAAGTTGCCCTGAGTCTAAAGCAAGAAACATTAGCTTATCATCAATTTGTTTTTTTAAATAATTATAGTTGAGTTGTACATACTGCATGGGAATTATCAGGTTATTATACAGCGTACCTCGCCCACACCGGATAACAGCAGTAATTAGCATTTTTCGAAAGATGATAGCAAAGTCAATCACACTTATACCGTAACAATGGTTTTGACAATCTCTTCTTGTTTTTATACATATACCTTGGCTAAGAAGAACATTGAATTGTCACACAACATTGCCATTCAGAAGCAAATGGCACCTCAATTTATGAATTTTTGTCATTGCGACAACCCTGGTATGCGAACGTGCATTATCCTGCTGAAAATGATTTTCTTAGGCGTTAAACCAAGTCTTTCTTCCTCGATTGTTTGCCTACAACTTGTCCAAAAGGCTAGCGGAGTATCTGCCATTTATCGTTTGGTCGCGCGAAAGATAATCAATAAGCAAAATTCTCTTTATTCTCCAGATTTGGCCTTCTTTTCTATTTGTTTCCAAATTTAAAAGAAATGTTGTCTGGACAGCGATTTTCCACAAATGACAAAGTCAAAGCCGCCGTTAAGTCTATATTATAGACTTGGATAGAAATGGTTTTCGCGATGAAATAAAATCGTTAGTGGCGCGTTGGACTAAATGCATTGAACATTTAGGGAACTATGCGGAAAAATAACAATATTTCTTTATAGATAAAATTGCTCTTTGAATATTAGGCTACGCGATTACCAACCCGCCCTCATAATAACAGGAACAGAAAACGAAAATATGATACACATAGGCTTTTTAGAGTAGAGAGCTTTAAATACTGCCGGCAGGTTGCTCTTTTGGTGAGCCCGGCTTCAGCAGAGCTAATTTCGCATAAACCTGGAAACCCATTACCAAAATATATTTAATTAATTTCTTCACTATCTTTTTAAAAACGTAAAGGTATGGATGACTCATCTGAGATAATAAAGTTGGCATTTCTTCCAGTGACGCCTAAAATGGAATTGAACTATTGTCAATATTGAGCTTTAGAACGTAAAAAGGAAAAATCGACGTGATTTTTGTAAAAACACTAGCTTCTGTCGTTCGAAATTTAAGGAGCAAGTACCTCAAGACCACAATGTATTTATTTTGCAGTGGCAAATGTACGCTAGTTTAATTAAACAATGTTTATCCTGCGTCAAGGTACAAACCGGTAACTTTGTTATTGTTACTTGATATCTTTAAATACATTACGATAATTTACTCAAAAACCTATTAAATTGGTAATAAATCTGTCTTTCTTCTCTAATATTTAAAGAAAACGTCCAATACTACATACTTTATTTTTTATCAATGAAATTTAGAATTACAATAGTTTTATTGATACCTTGTGGTTACGTATGTATTATTGATTTATGATACAACTTTTACGGAAGTAATTCATTTCTTAAAAAAGTTAATTTTAACTAGGTCACTGGCGTAGTTGGAGAATACGTCAATGAGAGGGTGTAATGACGGCAAGCATCCGTCATAGATAGCTGTAAAACAATATTCCAACAATAAACTTTTAATCTTCCATTAATTGTTCTATTTCATAATATGTTTTCGTATAAATTACTTTCCCTTGTAAAAATTTATTGTTCGTTGAACAATACGATATGGATCTAAAAGTTATAAGCGTCCTATTATTGCATTTAAATTTACGGGTATTACTATGCAATTATTTGTCAACTTGTAGTTACAGTTATTTCAATCAATCGGGCACTATCTAAGATTCTAAAATTGTTCTTAGCACTTTATTTCGCTCTTTATACTAAATAGTAACAATAAATATTTACTTGTCTTTATTTAACTTTAAACAACACTATTATCTGCAATGAGCAAAAGTTTATAGGATGAAAATAATAAAAATTAATTTACAACTTCCTCATACAAACAATACTAGTGTTATGTAGGTATTTTTATATTGTTTTCTGGGAAAAAAAGGCACGTTGGCCACAAACTTATTGCAATAATAAAATCTAAAAGAATCTGTGACAAGAAAGAGCGCGCAATAAAATTTGTTGGAAGAAACAATCTTTGTAATTACGGATCTAATAGTATGAAACAATATTACCTATGTATACCTAACAAAAAGCAAATATTGGTTAGGAGTTTTTTTAACTCATTGCGAAATATGATGAAAGGGTAATTATAAGAAATACAATAATATACGTACTGTAAATTACTTATATTCTGGTAAAATTCATTCAAAAATTCTATCTTTTTGATAAATTGGTTAGCGGAAGTTAAACCGACATTACTGATATTTGCCTGGATGTGCGGATTGTGTCTATCAATGGTTGATCTTTCAATAACTGCTGGTTGTTGTATTTGAGCGTGTAAAATTAAATAAATTATTTGGAAATTCCAAAATTCTTTTTGCAACATAAATTTGGGAATTGCTCAGCGTTTTAATTATAAGAAGCTTAGAAATGTAAATATTCCTGTGTATTCCTCTCTAAATAAATAGGAAGCAATAATTTCCCCACAGTATCACAATCGATTAGAAAGGATTAAGTACTTGTCAACATTTCATTGAATGAAAGTAAGCAATGAGTAATTGTTTGGAAGAGTACTTTCCTTCACACCCAACAAAGGAAAAGTACGCATACAAAGCATCTACGATATGGAAAACAACAATAGAGTCCTTTAAATTATAATTTTGTTTACCCATGTTGAGACAGACGTTTGTTAAACGAAGTGAAGAATGCGATTTTCTTTTATTCATTCATATTTTTCCTTCTATTACCTTTAGCAACGTCGTAAATGTATCGTAAATGAAGACCCCAAGTACAGTAAGCATTTCCTGCTATAAATCACAAAGCCTCATCTTTGGGTTTACCAATTAACAGACGCATGTTAGTCTTGCAGAAACGCTACTACGTCATCGATGGGTTAATTCATTGCCCTGGATATGCTTTTGATGTCTGTAAAATTGTCATAAAACACACTGTTTATTAATGTAAAGAGTTCCACGAAGCATGGCATATACTATAAGCTGGGGCGGCATTCATATAACGTTACAAACGAGTATACGAAAGTGTAATAGCTATAGGCAGTGCATATGTCATAAGTTGTAATTCACCGATAATTTCTATACGTATTCGCCGAACTAAACACGCATCGGAACCAGTAACCGTCAGGTGGTTAAAAATGCAAAAAGGTAGTGGGAGACTTCAATGGCTGTAGAGACAAGACTTTATCTTTACATAGAGCACATGGCCCGGGCGCACTTATTACAAATCATTCTTCGATTTGAGTCAACCTGTGTGCGACATATATACTAAGCGTCTGAGTATATAATCGATTTTCGATAATTCTCATTGTTGTTTATTTGAAACCGATCAATTTAAAATACAAAGTGTTTCTGGTGTTTTAATACCGCTAACAGAAATGCTCGACGATCTTGAAAGTGAGTTATCGCTAGCGTTACGAGCTAGAACGGAAAACGAAGCTTTACTGAGGAATTTCTCTTATTTGATAAATGATTTCTACGATGAAGAACCATCATCAGGAATCGACCCAGAATACGAACAATTTTTGGCGGACGTTTGGGTTGGCATTGTATTAACTTTGATGGTGCTATGTTGTGTTTGTTGTATGTGCAGTTGTTTATTGTACCACAAATTTCAACAATGGAAAAGAAGTGGTAAGTTAATTGTTTATTGAATTCTATTTTTCATGGGTCTCAAAACATAAAAGCTTTCATAAAAACCGCATTGTACTTTAACGCCAAAGCTCTTGTATACACAACAATCAGGTAGCTTGTTGATTTTGCATGCTTATCCAAGGATAAACTATTACTATATATTTTTTACAAACCTAAGTGTAGGTTATCTACCTGAATGTAAAATATACGTTTCTATTTTCTGAGGTGTTTATATTTATTTTGTGTTGTGAAACGTCATCTTAATTTATTGAATTCATCTGCAGACATTATACTGTTTTAAAGTGAATCATGACAGTTACTTTTGAGACCAAAAAACACATGTTTATCAAATTTGAGTTCTTGGGTTTATAACTTTTATTTGCAACACTTTTTCAATGTAATATTCAACATTTTTCGAAATAAAATAGATTATTGCATTGTAATTGTTTAAATTGGTATCACAAAACAAGCGAAATACCCAATACATCTTCAGTACATTAGGTTATATAACTTTCAAGGTTATAAGGATATCTAGAAATCAGATTAATATGCTTTTTGTTACGAAATTTATAACAGGTTTGGCTTTAGTTAAAAATATTTGTAATCTATAAATATAGGGCTAGTTTAGACGGCTTATCTTTTGATTATAAACTAATGGCGTGTACATGTTGCATGTAATTGAAACCATATAAAAAAATCGGTTAAAATAGATTTCTTATGGATCTCAATTTACAGACGCGTGTAGCTAAGTAACAGCTTGAATTGCATCTCCACATGATGTCAATGCAAAAAAAATGATTTAATTTTAAGTTTATTCTTCTGCGTCATTAACTTGAACTTGATAAGCCTTGGACAGTTTTTTCATGGTGAATGTCGGACTTGCATGCGAAGAACACAATACCGGTACGAATTAAAGTTTACATATAAGTTGTCTTTCTTTTTCGTTTATTTTTGGGGATAGCAAGGAAAACCAGTCTACAGTTGATTTGTTCGTTGATTATCTTCCAAATACTCCAAATACGAAATTGTTATTTTTCCATTGTCAAATTTTATTATTTAATACCCATACATAATATTATTCGAAGTGTTCAATTACAATTATTTGTACAAAGTTCATTATTTTCTAAATAAATTTGCCATGAATCTTTATTTCTGCTGGTATTCGAAAAAGTGTAATAAGGACACCAAGCAAGGATCGTTTTTTGTATCACACGAAAGAAGTAATTTTATTTAAGGTCGTCGAATGTGATCTTATGTTATGTATACTACTGCTGCAATTGGCGAAGAATTTAAATCTGAGTGCGGCCGTTAAGCTAATAATAATTTTTTTACGATGTAATATATTCTAGATTAGTTTTAAAATGAGATAACTATGTGTTTTTTCCGATTATTCAAGGTCAATAGGAAACCTATATTTAGAATCTATTCTTTAAATGAGTCTTCGGTCATAACAAAGTGGTGTAAGTATTTCTCTTCTATCTAATAAAATTATGGTTTATGAAAAAGATCATTCAAATACAAAGAAAATTTTAAAATTTTTGAACTGCATGTGTAGAATTTTTGAAATCTCAATGTTTTAACGTCTTCCCAAATCAAACGATTAAGATGATAATCAATGTAGTTAGAAGACAGGGGTTAAAGGGTGACTTCGAATTTCAAAATATATTTGCAAAAACCTACGATTGGACTTGTCTTCATTCATTTATTAAAGCAAAGTATTGTGTATTGGTTGTTAACTCTTCTTTGGTTTTATAGATTTTTTAGTTTGCTAATATACGTAAGTCGCAATGAAATATTAATAATATAATCAAATAACTAAATCCTATTGATGGAAACGTTTGCTTATCTATTTCAACGGTCTGTTAAATACTGTAATAATAATCTAATGGTACCTGTTTGTAACACTCTCAATCAACGCTAATAACCTAAAACTAAATATTTGCATATTATTTAGTGGTTCGCATATGATGAAGGGAATAAAACAAAGTGAAATTCTGAACTTGTATTACTTTGTATTGTCGATAGTGACCCAATGATACATCACTATGGAGCGTTTTTTTACCCTTTTGGGCTTTGCCTTACAAATGTTTTTTGTTACTTTTATTTTCCCTTCTATATTTGTCATTCTTTCACGTTTCTTTGTATTAATATTTGTTAATGTTGAAAAATTAAGCTCGCCTCAGTGCGATACTGAAAACGTAATAAAATTTGAATCACTTCTATATAAATAGTTTTAAACTCAGTTTGAGCAGAAATACAAAGATCTTCAACTGTTATCTTGGAAAAGTTAATTTCTTTCTTGTAACGAAAACTCATAACTTTGTTGGCATTATGTTGACTGCAGATAATGGATTTCGTATGTAATCATAATTCTCGTTATTCAATTCTAGAAAGTGTTTTGCAATTTGTTCTTCTAATAATGTTTAATGTTATAATAAGAATTATTTCATCGCTATCGTTATTTAGGACCGAAGGAAACACGTCTAGCGTCCTTTTTTGAACTATTTTACCTTGCGCACCGCAATTAAAGATATCAGCTAAGTATGCCAGTTTGATGCATTGAAATCTCGTTGTTAGAAAAGTTTAAAAAACATCGTTCCCTTCGTTTTGAGAAAAACGTTGACAATTCATCCTTGAGTTGCAGTTATTTAAAAATGTAAACTACGACCCGTCAATAACGTCAACTTTTATATAGGGCATCCTATATACTTTCGCGTCTTTGGAAAGATAATCGAAAGACGAGTCCAATAGTATCACATATAATATACCTTAGCTTAAGAAACATTACGATATGCAGCAATATAAGTTTTTGTCTTCAATTTTTGTTATTATGCAAAGTTCGATAGCAAATAGCGCCGAATTGTCTCCTATTACACTAGGTTTCGTTCTTTGTTCTCGTTATTATTTTCTTTATTCTTAATAATTTTGTTAACTGCTATTTTTTTTTACTTTATCGAACTTTATTGAAATTAATTAATTATGCAAGGTTTATTTAAATTTGTAGGGAATGTGTTCAGTTTTTAATGCTGTTGATTTTACCTTCCCCTTATAAATTCGGGAAACCTTGAATTTTGCCCCAAATTCCAGCCATCCGTATTTCAATTACCTTTCCGAAAACAAAAGTGCGCAGGATGTTCTATTTGAAACAAGTAAGTTAACGTCGCTTCTGGTGGCACCGGTAGTGTTCTAAAAGAAGTCGTGCAGGCTCCTTGTCGTTAGCATGGAGAGGGTACTTTAGGGCCATACTGTATATAAAAATAATATGTAGAAATATAATGATTACTTATTTATAAACTATACAAATGAATTAAGGTTATGAAATACTACATCTTTGTGTTCACCAAGTGAGCATATGCTTGTATCTGTTTACGCACAGATTTTGTTAACGTTCAAAGTTATGGGTGTACACCCTATGAAGGACTTTGTGCAAGTGCATAATGCTGACATTTATTCTAAATTGTAGAAATAGGGATCATAGCAACAATGAATGATGGGTATCACACTAGCGATGCATGTTCCAGACAAAGGCGAACCTAAGCAAGGCAGAGATTTTTTGGAGTATCTGCATTATTGAAAAACTCACAGCTACGGATGATGAAAGCTATTGAACCCATATCTGATTATGCGGTGGTATTGACGTGTTGTACAAAGCTAAGTTTCACATCGAAAAGAATTCCTAGATCTTGTTACATCGCAACAACAAATCATTGCTTGAACTATAGTTAAAAACGAATGCATTGCATTGATGACTAAAAGATATCACTATGCATTTACATGTGCTTAAACTGAGGTTCTTGGTTTTACACTGGGCATGTAAATTGTTAATTGTTAAGCCTTCTGGTATAATGTAGTAATTAGAAAATTAAATACTTGTGAAGATCATTGTCATTTGCAAACAGAGGTTCCTGGGAAAGAATAGTTATAATGAAATAATACCTTGAAACTACAATGCATGTAACAGCATTTGGGTTTTAGATATTCAGTCATCTATTTTCATAGTAATGCAGTCCCATTTTCCCAACAAGATAGGTTCTTAGGTATTACTTCACTTCTGACAAAATGATACGAAACAAATAACTGCACAATGACTAAAGCAAATAAAATGCACTTGATACTGTGTGTAAACAAATATATGCATTGAAATGACAAACACAACATTTTCTGAGAATGCAGCTTTCCTTCAAGAAAGGACTTTCTTTTCTGAAAAATACTTTATATCAATTACAATTCTAAATTAACAATGGCAATGTGGATCCGTATATAGAACTAATACTGATGATACACAGAAAAGTATGAGTATATTCAAGAACCACTAAGTGTTAAGATAACCATTTCTCATAAATTTATGGATATTTGCATAAGATTAGATTTCCATTTAATTAATCATATGAATGGTTGCAAGGACATGTTCGTTATATTTATTCTTCGAATTATTAGCAATTCTAAAGTCTTTGATTTGCAAAACATGTGATGTTAGCTTTAAAAGAAATATTAACGCAATGTTATATTATTTTGGCAAACGCCAGATGAAAAGTAAATCACATGACTTCTGAGAATACGCCTAATTTGTATTTTCGTGACGTAGAAATGGCTTGCAATATTATGGTGAAATACCCCCGAGGCAGATATTATGGAGAAACATCTACAACTATTATGTAAAGTAGCTAAACGTTGTTACTTAATTTGGTGAAGGTCAAGGTGTGATTTAGAGGATTTTCTTATACTATATGAATTACGATTAAGATTCTATGTTAAAGATAAATAATTTGTAGTAAATATGACGCAGATTTAAAAATAAATTCTGCTAAGTGATATAATTGACTGAAGTTTATGTCAGATTCGGTCACCGGTTGATGATGAGGACCATTCGTGTCCTCGAAACGGCCGTCCCGGACTAATTATTATATTACTATATAATAAATTAAACTTGTGTGGTGCGGAGGGTGCCGATACTTATGTGTTGTTTACCAGATTTGAAGAATTACTCATGACTTCAAACAGAAGCACATGGAATGAAAGGAATATGTTTTATTAATATTGAAATAAGTAATGTGAGTTGAAGGTAGGTGCAAAGCTTAAAAGATCATGAGTCGAGCATCGGTAAAACTAAACAATTCATTTCCGGTACTTCAGCATCATGAATTTGGGAAAATAAGCGCGTTAATATATCTACTATGAATACAGACAATGTTCTTATTTAATTGAATAGTTTAGATTGATATTTATTATTGTATCATTGTGAATCGTGGTGATGTTTGTTTTTCTAAAATCCATATAAACGATATTATGATCTGTCTCGATTCTAGAATTTCAAAAGATTATGGAATGTGATTGTGAAAACCCATATTGCATGTTGTAAGATTTATTAAAATTTGTTTATGTTATTAGCTAAATTGGTTTTGTTCGAGATGTTTTCTATGCATTAAGTAAGATAGTGATTTATGAAGGAAGCAAATTTTTATTAAAAATTAGAAAAAAGAATTTTGAGATGAGCAATTTTTTAGTGTACAATACATCTGCTGGATAAATTCAATTCCTTCCTATAATAAATCAATTCATTTGGATATGCTTTAAAAAGCAAATATTTAGCTTTTCTGTTAACTGACAAAATGGCTCTCCAAAGACAGCAAAAACAGTGCCATCATTCGGGAAAGAGGACCTGCATCCCTAAAACATCACTTATTTAAACCATAAAGAAAACTGAAGGCCAAATCTTTCGTTTATGCCAAGACTATCTGGAGACGGCAGCACATTCTATGCAAATATACTGCCATCAGTAGCACAGGATATGAACATTTCAATAGACCATTTCTTACAACTACTGTACCGAAGGAAGAAGATCCTCGAGTAGTATTAAGATTTATTAAAAGCTAGGTCACACAAGGGCATTTTGTTACAACACATTGCAACGATCAAAGGCATCTGTGTCAGGTCCGACTAAAATAATAATAACGATAATAATAATAAACTGACAAAAGTAACAGTTGTAGAAGAAGACAACCTATAATAGAAGTTACCCGGACAGCTACAGGATTATTACCTAACAGACTAATGAGAGCTATTTTTAATTAATTTGAATTATTTAAGAACCAGACACAAGCCAGGTTTTTAAAATGTCTCTCCCACTTGTAGACTTGTAGGTGTATTCATGTTTGTGAATTTATTAGCACCAAAATAGAATATCCGAATAATAAATGTTTTTTTGTACTCCCAGATACGCAAACATGCAAAGTTTGCAGTCCTTGAATATTAAATAGCTACAGATGGCTTGAACATTTATTGGCGACTTTATAGGTGTCAATATGACAAGCCTCCGCTATAATCAAGGTAGCACTTAAATTTAACAGAGTAAAGTTATCTCTATTAACATATCACGCGAACAGCCGTCTATTTCGTAACATTGCGAACAAGATAAAGATTAGAAAGTAACACAAAGGCATTTTGTACTTATGCGACACCGGAGTTTTTCGATTGTGAATCAAATATTGTTTTACACGTCGTCGTATGCCTTAAAATTACAACAATTAAACTTGTTTGAAGGAGTAAAAGTAGAACATGATCCAGCAAGGTATAATGACCGCGTCTACCGTGAAATACTCGTGATGAATTGACAGAATTTCCACGACCGCTTTGCGAAGAAGTGATCCTTTTTTTTTGTTTCCACATAAACAGATGTTTGTAGGTTATCTCCGTAGTGATTCTTGTTAGTAATCATCCCACGTTTTACTTAGTCACCAGTGAATGATGTAATTCGTTGTACTAGCTGAAGAATATGGGAAAGTATCCACGTTAAATATATTTTAACCGTAATGAACATAATAATATTGCACAATAATGCTTCGTATTTTAAAGATGACATATCTACGCCAATCAATACTCTTGTATGAGAAGTTTTAAAATTGGCCTGAGGCCTTTTGATTATATTTAGCACTAGTTACCACTTTCCTATTTCTCTTTATTCAAGTTCTAAAGCACGTGTACATATAAATAAAGAAAGTTCATGTTGCATATGGCACCACTGCCATTTCTTAAGAAAAGAAATTGAAATTTTATCCTTAATGACAAACGATGGGCTCCTATGCCTTCTTTTATAAAGCTACAGGTTTACTTTCACTAATATTGGTGAAATTAGAAATAAGTCATGTACGTACAGTATCGGCCAGCAATTCTAGCAGCAATTACATTTTGGTGCGTCAGTTTTCTGAGTTTACACCGAGCAATATGGCAAAAGAATTTTTCATAGACAAAGTTTAGTCTTAATCATTAATTTAAAATATTTTAAAGAACGTTGTGACTGGACAAGATTATAGCAACATGCTAAACCTCCCATAAAGACCGATATTTTTCTCCCATTATTAGGCAAAACACTAAAGTTTGATCTGCTTTGCTTGAATAATAGCAGCACATCGTCTTGGAAATGAAGCTATTAAATTGTTGATTACAAACGCATCAATTGACTTCTGAGCTTCATACAGTCCCTGAAGAAATTCTTGCAAATTCTTCTACATTTAACTTACAATCCCCCACAGGTTTATATTGAGTGACTGAAACGGCCATGGCAATATTTGTATCCTTCTACTCGCAGTGAGCTCTAACAAACTTGGGAACGTGCTTGGTGTCGTTGTCATGTAGAACCATTATATTGCGTAAGATGTCCCGATACATAAACCTATCCATTCTTCCTTGAATCCTGTACAGAGAACTTATATAATATGAGGAAAGGCAGCCTCACAAGGGAAATGAGCCTTCACTATGGTTAGCTGCGGGGGTAGTGTACTTACAATCTAATCTTCTTCTTATAGGTCGTCTCACAGGGCGCATTCCATCGCTGTAAACGACTCATTTGCATTGATTAATGTTCCAAGATATGTGTTCATTTGCAGTGATCCTTTTATTTTCGGGGAATAAAAGAACGGGTACGCCTAAACCAATTTATTTACCTATCCTAGGTGTTGTCATCTTTGGCCTACCAGAGCTTTTTATGGTAGTGACGGAAACTTCAGTGATAAATCTCTTAATTAGTCGTGAACCGATTTGTAACCAGATTTCTGATACCCATTTTTTCAACGATGCTTCTTGGCGATTATTTTTTTGTCCTTTTGCTTTTTGCAAGACACATTTAGATATTCTTCAGAAGAAAAAAAATATGCAAAAAGAAGACATTTTCAAAAGTAAAAACATACTTTCAAGTCTTTTCTTAATGAATGTTAGTCAACATATGCATAATAAAGCCATAATGTATTCGTGCAACATGAAAAATATATTAAGTTACGCAATGCTTTATTTGAACGATAGGAAAAGTACAGTATTTGCCTTGAAGCATGTTTATCTGTATTAACAAAAGTTTGTTTTTTTAGATTGTTATCATCATTAATTGAATTGAATTTTTAATTAAGTAGGTACTTAATTACCTGTATACCAACCTTGATATAGTGTTATGCTTTGGGAGAAAGAAGAAAAGCATTGCTAAAAACACACAAAACCCCAACTAACTAGCGCTTTAGAATGTTTGATCTTCTTTTGATATTATACAATGTGTCAATTCCTTCCCTGACTGATTCAGAGAAAACGTTCAAATAAAAATATTTTAAGGCAATGTAGAATTACTTTCAAACAATTCCGAAGCAATGTTGTATATACTGTCTACGTTATGTATTCTTACGCTTCCCAGAGACATTTATAGTTAGCTGAATTGCGATCTTTTTATTATTTGCTAAACTTCAGAAAAAGCTTAGCGTGAAATCTATTCGTTTTCTGCTGAACTCGCAGCACTCTGCGTTTATAACCGAAAGACTTCAATAGCTTCATATTACTTTATTAAATTTACGCATTTGTGATCTACAGAAATGCCTACAAGAGAATTTCTAGATTACTTTAGCTATCACATTCTGCAAAAATTTATCTACACTACAGCTGTTATCCGGATCCGAATAATTTTTGATCCGGACAATAGGATATCTCGATCTTGGTGTTGTTCGGATCTATCATTCGAAATCTCGAACCCGAATTCGTCATTTGAAACCTCGAATCCGGAACCATTACCCGAAACTTCGGATCTGGATTCGTTATCTGATAACTCCACTTTTTCTTCATATAAAACAAATTCAATTTTCTTAGACACTTTCTATGTTGCAAAATAATAACGGATCCAAGAATCGGATAGCAGACCTGGATACGAAAATCAGATAGTGGATTCGCATCGGAGATTCGTATAATAGATCTGGATCCTGGTAGGTTTGAATCTAGATATCCGAATCTCAATTTTTAAGGGTACCTGCAACACTAATGGTCAGGTTGCTCCATTTAAAAAATGGAAATACAAATAACATAGCAACGATTTTGTTAGCCACCTTGTAGAATCTAGTTAGTGTAACAGTTTTTTTCAATGCGCTACTAAAAACTCTAAAAAAAGCTTAATTCAATAACAAGGTAAGCTGTTTAAGGTATCGAGCGTTAAAGAGACAACGGCATTTTGTAAAGATCTCAAACTATCTTAATGATCTCAATTATCTCAAAAACTAGCTTGATAGATGTATGAGGAGAGGTATCTAAAAATGAAAAAATGTAGAATGTTCCGTTTAAAAAATGAAACTTGTATCGTATGTAGTGAAAGCTGAACATGCTGTATACTTGAACATAACCCTGTGTTATGCAGAGATAGCAGTACTGGCCCGTGAAATTTGGTTAACCTGTATAGCACCTATATATTGTAAACCTGGTTCTGTGTTTTGTCATACCGCTTAATTGTTTTTTGGTATGACACGTTCTACCAAAATTAGCTAGTGAAGTTCGTTTTTAATAATGCATTGAGAGATCTCTTAAAGTGTCTATGAATATAGTTTTGTTTACAGAAAGCAATATAAATTCAGGCACCATTATTTTTGATGTGTACATACGTAATACGTTTAGTAAAGTTGCTAACAGTGGAAATAGGTGGCTGACATCATAAGAAAAGAATATTTTATCTTTGTAATTTATCTCACGTCATCCTTAAGTTTTGTTGACGCTGATTTACACACAATTCACGCCCAGTACCTGTTATAACGAGTCATTTGATGTGGTATTTAGTATTTTTTATTTTATGAACCTTTTCCGCATACTATATTTTATTGTGGGTAATTTTCTGACAAATATTTGTGTAAACCATTTCATCATCAAAAGAATGGCGTCGTTAAAGGTAATAATGACTATAAAATAGACGTTTGTTCGGGTGGAAAACAGCTTTTAATAGGGTTTACATACTGTCAGATAAAGTTTACTTTCTCTGTAAAGGATGAGCAAATTATAAACAGAAATCTAATGTCTTGTATATGTATGTCAGCTACAAATTCTTTACGGATGATTTGTCTTCAATGATTGTGAATTCCGAGAAGATATTAAAATGTCTAGATTCCCAGAAGAAATAAAATCGTCGTTGGTGTTATTATAGCATATCTTGGAAGTTCTGGAATACTGTTATTAAAGAATAATCAAGACCGAAACTAGAAACTTTATTGTAAAAATACTGTTTAATCCGTGAATGTAACAGCAAACTCTATTGAAAAGATTGTATATCTCTCCAACAATTTTTGATTGCTCTTAAATATTGAAGATTTCAGATAGGCCCTATCTGTTCTTTTCGAATTTCTTAAAAGGAAAAGGTAACTCATTAGTATGCTGTTTGTTGTCTGTTTTGCTAACCTTTTTCGTATTTGGAAGCCTGTTTAAAACTACAAACCGGGAACTAGGGTTTTATTTGCACACCTTGACTTCTTTTAAACATCTAATCAACCAGCAAAATTGCGTTTTATATGGTTTGTATCCTCACGAGCGATCCATTCTCCGATACTTCTTATGATGTCGATCATTGTTGGAGACAAATTCTCCTATATTTTAATTAGAGCAGCGGTAACTTCGGCTGTGCTTTGGACTGGAGGAATTCTTCATCCAATAAAGAAAGGCACATTACCCACATTTCCAAAATTTAATGAAATTTGGGCGATTTGTAAACCTTACGGTACAATGTCTACTAGTTTCCGCTTCGGCTGGAAAATGGTTTTGGAGGATGAAATAGGGGTTTAAGAATCGAACGTTTTTAGTTAATTATTTCCTATAAAATGTTGCATATAGGCGTTTAGCATTTTTAAAGGTCAATCGAAATATATTAAATTTGAAGCAGTAAGGGCTTAATGGGTGCAACCTCCACCTTTACGTTAAAAAGGCAAAACATAGGCAAAAAGATTTCGATATCTGAGTGCAGGTAACTGGTTATGCATCAATGACTGCAGTGTTCCTTTGTCGAAGATCAACATCATAATTTTTAAGTATGATTAGATCGAAAAATTTTTTAACAAACAATTTCCATAGGCGAAGTCCTGGAAATGCCGGTTGCTTTTCAGGGATTGTTAGTACTTATATGTACATCCTTATTGATGGAAACAAATTCCTTTGAAGGATTAAAGCTCTTCTTTTGCATCACCTTTATATAATGACTTCCCATCTATATAATTGTCGCTAAGATCTCACTTTTCTACTTTGCTAATATTCTATTGCTTTCCGCTTATATTCTAAACTAATAAACCCACTTTCTGCAGGTTTTTTCCAATTCTTCCTATACCATTTCTTTAATATATTCCAGCAATGTTTCTTCATCCTATTCCACTATTTCTGGCGATGTTTGTATGGGTTCGTGAAGTCCACGTTCTTGGTTGCTTCGCTAAGTATGTGCAATCGGATTCAAATCTGGGGAACATGCAGGCCAATTCATTGTTGGCACTTCAACTTCGTTTAAAAATTCTATTATCATAACGTACCGCGTAAGCATTAAGTAGAAATTTACGCGAATATGATACCATATGATTATGCATAATTTTCCTTATGGGCTTTTCTACATTTAAGGCGTCACGAATACTCACCACCAACTCTGCACATGTCTCCAAACATATGCCACCCCATGAAATTAAATTGTTCATTTATTCTGTTGGACGTCGACACACTTTCCCTACTATCAACTAAATTTACACAGAAACGGCTCTCATCTGTGATGTAAAGATTTCCTAAATAAAATCGCTGATTCATTTCTATGTTGATATATTGTAATTATAGCTAATAGCTCAGTATCAAAAGAAATTTAGAAAACTATATATTTTAATAAATTGGTGCATACAGCAAGCTTCACTTAAAGTTTCAAAGTTGATGGCGACCATCGGTTGAATTAAAAGTCAGATTAAAATGCCGATATTGCTATTTTAGTCCCATAATCAGTTGCCTGGAACTACTGAATTTCGTAGCAATAGTTATAGGCAGTTGATGTTTTCACCTGACTGTGTCCTGAAGCATCTTACCAGCATGATTTTCTTCCGGTTTTCCAATTTTCTACTTTAGATGGCTTCTAGCTTCTTTGGATGCCGGTATGTTTAGGTTCTCTTCAGATCTAAAATCCATAATGTGGTTTTTGTTGACGGCAATAATTTTGTAATTGTTGTCTAAAAACTGAATCAGGTAAACATTAAACTGCTAGGTTCAATACCTGCTGTATCTTTTCCATTTTCGTCTATGTTGTCTATATTCTTAATGATCTTGATTGCTGTACGTTTGTCCTTGCTTAGACTAATTAGCAAAGATTTATAAAAATGCAAACAAAACGTAGGTAACGTGATCCATACTTTTTACATCACATGATAATCATTAGTATCGATAAATAAACTTATTTTCAAGCTGCGGTTAGATAACGATTATTGTAGTTAATGAAATAAATGTTTTCTCAGACGTATGTCGGTGGGAAACCAATTAATTATCATTGCAGATAGCATAATTAGATATGATTGTTTGATTTGATCGTGTTTGCGAAAATATTGCGTTTGTAATTTTTATATTTTCGATCCAAGTCGTCTGCGTGTATGTTAAGTAGGAACATTTTTCTTTTACAACGAACGCAATTTGTATGTTAAACATTTGGGACATAACAACATGAAGATATGCAGAACATGTGTAAATAACATTGAAACAATGAGCTGAATACATATTTTTTATTTGTTATCGCATTAAACAACATCTTAAAATAGCATAATTGGTTTTTATAAGGCATGATTCAAGATGTGGAGTATCATTATTAACAGTGCAAATCTAGTCTCAATTTCAGATTGAAAAAGCATGCGAATGAACCTGCTACACAGTTATAGTAATTAGCAATTAAAAATGTAACAGTAGTCGACAACTTAATTACAATTTCGTGTACTTTTTGCAGTCGAAGAGCGTCGACGTGAAGATTTAGAAGCGGCGAACGCCGAAAGTGAGTCATTGCCAAGTTACACGATAGTTTCCGGTTTACCGAGCTACGAAGAGGCATTGGAACAATTGAAGAAGGTTAAGGAACTCTCTTCGGTATCATCCTCATCTTCCAAAGACCAAGCTGCCGCTTCTGCTACCGGTCCAAAAGTAGAGGATTCAGCGAGGTCGTTAGCACCTAGTCAACAGTTGCAAACAATTTCTGTGATAGAACTCTTCCAGTTGTATAAAAACGTCGGCCAACAGGAAGGTGGTAAATTGTAAACAATTAGTCCAATCGAGAGAATACTTCCACCTCGTAAAGACTGTGTTCTGTGCGTTTCGAGAGTTTAGCAAAACGTTAAGTTAATTATTAACAAAGACTGAGCACATTTAATTGAAACCTGTATTTCGTGCAAATATAGAATTAAATATTACGAAGTAATTTACTGTTCCGTTCCTATATTTTACTTGTTGTTAATGTAAAGTTTCTCAGATATAATACGTCTTGCATTCCTCTATGTTCAAGGTGAACGATAGTAGATTACTTTTTCCAACTAATTTGCGTATGTTTTTAACCTGAACAAAGACTGATATATATATAGCGCAAATCAAGCCAAAAACTATACATTTTTTAAAACTCATATATAAACGAATTTTCTCGTAGAAAATAGAAAAGAAAAAAATTAATTATGCTGTAAAAATTATTCATAATAATCATAAAGAAATGTAGATATGTAGGTTATGCTTTTCATTACTCGTACTTACTAGTATGCTAAAGGTTGGCGAAGCACTTGTTCCAGACACAATACCATTTATACCTGCACACTTCATTCTCATCTCCTCATGCATATGTGTGTAATACAGATATAGGTTTTGTCCAAGGACCTACTTAATGCAAGGTTACCCGTGGTTTAATGCGTAATTTATAAATCAATTAACAAAGAGATGATTTGGTTTCTTTAGCTGCTTTTATTTTTACTCTATTCTTGTAAAAACAAAATATTCAAGTAATGCGAAATGATACTATACTTATGTACACTTATCGACAAGCAGAATGACTGCTCATCTGAGCGACTAATTACCTAGTCTATCGCTCGCTGTTGATATATGCCCGGGCGGTAGGCTGTGACCGGTGTGTGTACAGTATGAAGTAGGTAATTTAAATGCAAAAAACTATTTTAATAACATAACCGTCAAAAAAGTGATATTGGTTTCTATGTTTAGACAATTTTAGCCAATCTAGAATCATTCTATTTCTATATGCATCTACATGTATGGTTGTAGTTTATGGACCTTGTAACTTGTCGCGAACAATGAGTCTATTAGAATTTTGAGTCACCGTTTATCCCCAACACTTACTACGTAAATTAAAATGTAATACAAAGAGCGACATTCGAGAAGTAGAGTCATCTTTACTATTAACATCAATGTTTTGATACGGCTTCTTGGATAGTAATAATTACGTTTTCAAATAAGGTATTTGAACAAATTAGGTTGAATTGCTAAAATTTCTTTTTAATATCCTTGTAAAGTTGATGAACGTGACTGTTTGCACATACGCGTACACATTAACGGCTTTATGCAATCCCCGTTCGGTACCTTCGGCATTTAAGTGCACTTTCCATTAGCTTAGTTCATGAAGAAAGTATGAGTACATGTGCAAGCAAAGACTCACGTCAACTGCGTACATCAACCACTTACATAAACAAGCAACGAACAAATATCTTTCTACCTTAAGGTCATCCTGATCGAAATCGTCATCTTTATAAAGCAATCCCGTGATTATTTGTAATTTTAAATCGTTATCATTTGCATTTCTTTCAGCAACTCATACGCAGATATAAAAACAGCCTTCTATCTATGTTTGAAATATACGAACGACCATCTGGCATCTTATTAGCTTGTTATAATAAGTATTTTTATTATTTGCGAAATTGAACATCAAACACAATTTTCAAAGGTGTAAAAACAATTAACTGTAGTACGTGGATACTCAATGGCCTCTTAATTGTTACGGATTGTTTACTATAGTGATTAAATGCATTTCGTCGCTTTGTGTCGATTGACGTCAGTAGGTTGTATAATAAATTATTGTTCGGACTCGTGCTCGTTCTAACATATGAGTAAAAGAGTCCTCCTAAAAGACGACCGTTTAGCACTAACTTGACGCCTATAATTATTTCGAAACTGCGAAATGGTATTATTTTTGGCTTTTTTGCGCTTACTTTTAAAATTGTATTATAACATGTATGATATATATATATATTACGTAGATATTTATTAATTTATTTACATATGTGATAATTTTTTAGTCATAGAAGACGCTGGCCGTCCGTTAAGCCATTATTGTAAATAATTAGCATATTTAATATTGTCAATTTATAATGAACAATAATAACGTTAATAACTATCAATAACGTATTGTTTATTTATTACTAACAAGCACGATTAAAACATTCACTTCCTACCAGCAATTCGTAAAGATCTCTTAGCTGCACTACGAAAAATATGCTGTATCAGTATTGTAATGCCTTATGTTACATTATGAATAACATAAAAACTTTCTTTACTCAAGATAAAATGTACATATACTTACTTCAAGTTTGAATTTTAAATCTGCAGCTCACTGAATATAATCAAAAATGGTCACAGGCCAAAAACAGTGATAAAAAAGTAAATTTGATAAAATTATGGTATTATCCAGTATATATTTAAATATACGTGTGTAGTTTTCGTTAAAGACGATACAACATTATTTTTTTTTAATGACTAGCTTGTATGTTACTGTAAATTAAAAAGTCATTTTTCTTCAGTATCACTTATACTTTTATAGTTTAGTTCAGGTAACTAAAATAATTTGAAATTTTTCTTTAACGATCAATATCTTAAAGGTCTTTAAGGTTATAGTGGTGACTTTTTGCTTTTAATTTTGCTAAAGAAGCACATATTTAATGTATAATGAAATTCCTTCATCAAATCCAGTTAAAATGTGCAGCCTGTCTAATTTAAGAAAACTGAAACGACATGGATCGAATTTAATAACAAGTTTTATGTCATCTTACAGGATTTAGTTAATGTCGATGTGCTGTTGGAAAATTCTAAGAAATATCTAATCTAATTAAAGAGAGTCTTCCAAAATCGCAATAAGGGCCACTCAAAGAAACAATCTTGTATTGTGTGCACTCTGTTTACTTAAATGTAATTTTTAAGCAAATCTAAGTAATCGACACACTGATGTAGAGATCCATTTGGTATCCAAAAACAATAGTTTAAATTATCAATAGATAACGTATTTGGACTACATTCGACAATATCTGTTGGATCATTATACGAGGAGTACCTTTTAAGTTTTTGCAAAAACACTGAAGGAGAAAAAATGTTTAATACAAATCGTTTTATTATTTTTTGAAAGATGCACCGTTAAGGTTATATACTTTTGCATCCATTCGAACCAATTTTAAAACTTTTCTTCAACACTGAAAATGGTATCACCAAAACATTATTTCTGAAGACTTCAATAGCTTGCTGAGGTGATCAACATCGCTATCCATGCATTTTACATAAAAAAGGTGGTTATACAATAAATCAGGTATTGCCATGGCAAAAGATGATACGACGTTGTCGATCGTTTTTCCTGATTTCACCGATGGCTTCTGACAAACAAATTCTATACAATTCAGAATTAACTGTTCCAGAGCAATGCTTGCGACATGTTCAGTACAACGAAGTAAGCAAGCAACCTTTTTCTTGGAAATGCGTCATGAACGAAAAACTTTTGTTGAATTCTGTTCATCTGGGAACATCTGAGCACTTGATTGTTGCCTAGTTTCTGACTCGTATGACTATATCTAAGTGCCTTATACAGATTTTCTTCAATTACGTTTCACACAGCATCGATGGTTTTTGAAACAACAAACGATTGGTCGGCCCTCACGAAATTAATCACTAAGAGAAGCACGATCACAACGAAATTCTATAAACCATTTGTCTTTTTTAATGGCGCTTCATTGTCAAAAGTTGAACGAAGCGATTTCAAGCATTGTTGTTATGTTAGGCTTTTATTAAAATTATAGAAAATGACCCGACAAAAACCTTCACGTGAAATTTCTATTTTTCACAAAATTGCTTTTCCTAAACGTTCTCCTCGGCCGATTTTTGTGCTGTCGCTGCTTCAACAATAACGAATGTCAAATCTTAATAGCGTCATTTAGCGGTTGTTTGTAGCTCCTCTCAATTTTCCGCCGTGTTGTTTTGTCTTCATACCATGAAACCGTAACTTCGCATCGTGGGTTTGCTGTAATCTATAATTAGTCCAACTTTTTTTTCTCTATGTTTTTATAAGTATGACTATGTTAATATTAATGTTTAATTGCCGCAAAGTTCATATCGCCTGTAGAAGTAATGTTCATAAATACCTTTATTGTAATGACTAAAAGTTCTTGCAACTTCAGCAGATAGTGGTTCTTTCTCTGAAGAAGCATAAATAGAATATGCGAAAGTTTAGAATACCATAAAAAGAAATGATCGGCTGCAATTCACTGTATTGTTTTCCATCTTTTACGGTTGTTCTAACGTGCAGAGTCGGTACTGCTACTCTACCTATATTTTCCTATTTCGAGCTGAAAGAAAGTCAACTGACACACTTTCCTTGTAGAGTTGCAAATTGTTTTATAGCATTCCAGCAGCACACATTTCTTAATTTCATATAGGTGTGTACATTACCCAATTTACCGCTTAATGAATTGGATGGATTACGTATGAATATTTGTTTACTTAAAAAGTCTACGACTCACATCTATGGCGGCCATAATTTTTTATAGAACAAAAGTATATTGTTTTTTTTGAGGATTAACTGTTTTGAAAAAAAATGTCTAGATTAGATCAATTGCCAAATACGTGTTAATCATATAAAATTGTTATTGAGTAATACTGATTATATCGCATATCTAACAATAAAAAGTATGTAGATTTGATTCGTCGCAGATAATTCCTATTTCACATGTTTTGATCTTTGGTATTAAGAAATGATGTAGGCAAAAAATCTTCTGTATAGAACAAAAAACAAAGCCATAAAATTTTAATAGCAAAAGTATGACATATTGAGATATGGTGTATATAAACCTGCTGAAATGTAATTTATTAGATCTTGTCACTCAAGTTATTTTATTTTTCTTGGAGATACAGAATCTTGGATATCAGCAAGTAAAACAACAAATTGTATTCTTATTACTCATGTATGTACTTCTATACACAATGTTTAATAAACACTTTCATGTAGCCATTGAATGAGATAGTGGTTTACAAGTTTGATGTTTATTATATATAATTATTATTGTTACTATACAATATTAGCTACGTTTTGTTAAAAAAGGTGACCCAGAGCTGCCCACATCCTTTGAAAAGGCGTACTTCAGCGTACTTCAAGGAAATTAATAATAATAATAGCTTTTATTACAAGCTCAGAATTAAGATAGAACAACGTATATACATTTAAATGTAAGCAAAAAAGAAAATGCGCTACGTAACTTCAAAGCGAGATTCAATTATAAGCTGTTTTATCTAACCTTGTACGTACATGAAAATAGCTTCAGAAATAGAAAGATACGTAGAAAAATAAAACTTCTGCATGTACGAGCACATCAGCAACAAAACAGATTCTATAACATAAGTACAGTTTTCCAGATTTTTCATTTTTTTATCAAATTAGAGGGATCATTAATTACACTGAATTTTTAATAGAGCCCCATGTAATTTTCTTTTGAAGAGGCAGTTTGAATATAATTTGAAAGGAACAGCAGGAGTTGTTCTGAATTTTATTTTATTTTATTATGCAGATAAGGCTAACACTTCCAGATACCGTCAACTGGGGTGTAATAGCCAGATTTTTGGTAGGTCCCTATTTATTCAATATTTTTCTAAAAAGTTACATTTTCAAGTGAGAGGATGGCCTTTATCTCAAAGAATTATTCTAGCATATTAGACATCTTATCAATAAATATTGTAATGGATCATTGAGTTGAGGTACGTGCCCTAGCACCTTAATTCATTAAAATTTTATTTTCTAATTTCATTAGGCATTTGCAGAATTCGAATCAATTTTGACTAGTATTCGAATTCTGGCATTTTGATAATTTGTGTTATTAAATTAATTAATTAATCCGGAACGGCCATTTCGAAGATACGAATGATGTCAATCCACAACATCATAAGCGATCGTCGTTAGATCAAAAATTTTGTTTGATAGTAGACCTATTTTTCCACGAAACTATTAAAAGAACAATCAAAGAAGTATTCTAAAGAGAATAAAGAAGCATATAAATTCAAGGAGAAAAAGAAAACTACCAGAGGGGATTTGAAAGAAAGGAATTTGAAAACCATTTCTGTAAAAATCATTAGAAGTAAGGGATTTTTATCATTAGTTTGATTGTCATTTATTAGAACCTATACCTTATTTTGTAAAGTGGTTTGGGGTATAAGCTCAATTTAAAGATTGCGAGTATAATTTTCAGAATTCAGAATTTCAAGAAAAATTATTTTTCTTCATTTGTTAAGGAAGTCTGGCCATCTACTTTTCACCTTGCTCTTTGTCTTACAGTTAATACTGCAACTCTGAGTACTGTTCCCCAAGCATCCCTCAAGCCGTTCTTGGACTATTTTCGTGCGCAGGAGAGTTTTGGAAAATGCACATGCAGACGATTCCCACAGGCTTATCACGATGTATAACAAATCACATTAAGACATGTCTGGCTTGTCGGTTCGAATGTTGTGGTATTAACTGTTACACAAAGAGCGATACAAGCTGGAGTAAAAACATTCTCCGAACCACGCATGTCCGTGGGTAATGTTTTTTCTTTCCTTATTTTAGAAATATCGTAGCATTGATTCGCTTCACCTCACCTGATTCACCACATTTGGCGGTACTCGTCCAATTCACCACGATATCCGTACCGTTTCACCCCAATTGACGGTAAGTATTTGCTGAAAGCGCGTTATTTATAAACTCTGCAACTCATTCATCATTGTCTGGCGGTTTAAGCCAGACATGATTGAACTTCCTTATATCTTAAGCACGCAACGTGTAAACAGTGTCGAAATTGCGTAAGGAATTATGTACTCCATCATTCCCAGAGATTATACCTTAGATTAATGTGTAAATTATAACAATCAGAAAAGTGGTAAACATTGGCTAATTTAGCATGAATTTGTGAAACAGCTTTGGTGCAATCTGACGGTTTAAAATTGGCAGCCGTCCCTGTAAAAATGGTCTCTTATACAGTGAATATAATTCAGAGCGAGACAAAATTGGGCCATGGGAGACACCTCGCAGAACTAGCAACGGCAATGGAGGATATGTCATTTAGCTTCACTGACTTATCAAACAGAGAACTGACGCTTAGATGTAAAGCATCGTTCCCAAAGCTCTTCGCTCTTGTGGTATTTAAAGGTGTGACATGATCTGTGAGCAGTGATGAAAACCTCTAAAAATTTTAAAAGGTCCAGGCACCTTGATCTAGTCCTGAAAATGCCGTCGAAAGGACTTGTAGTTTATATTAATCATTAATTTATTTAACGTTTGCTATTTTTAAAATTGATTTGTAAATAATTTTTAATTATTCAATTGATGGAATGTGCAAAAATAACAGTACTGTTATCGAGAATCATTTTTAGATTGGCAAATTGAGAGATTCTTATCGTTACATTGCGCAACCTTTTTTTTAATTTATTTTTGTTCCTTTATTTTCCATGGCATTTGTTTTCTAGTTGTTTACTAGCCTACTCAATTATCTTTTGTATCGGTAAATATTATTTTGTTATTGAACCGTGTGAGTTCATTGCATCGCTAAATGTCTAAATAAACAGTAAATATTTTACTCTCGCCAAAATTACATAAAGGATCGAGACAGTAAGATGTGTGCACATAACACGCGTCTGTATATATAGGTGTACGTCACCTATGATTCTTTGAAATATGGAATGGAAAATAGGAGTTTACACATTCAATTTTTTATTTTCAAGAACAAGTTCATAATGTGCAAAAGCTTTAAGTGAATGCATAACGTGTTCACCAGTATATTAAGACTTAAAGTTTTGTTTTCATAACAATAACACAATTGATTACAACATTGTTTTATGTATAACGTGTTCAAACAGAACATAAATATTACGGCAAATTTTGTTTGTTTACTAACTGCAAATTATTTTCACAGAAAATTGCAGTTAGTAATGTTTTTATTTATGTAAAGATTGTTAATGTCATATAGGCACTCTAATTTGTTGGTCTAATGATGAAGTTTAATTAATCAATTAGATAGCAAATTATTATTTACCGCGAAAGCTATTATCTTTAAATAGTTAGAAATTATCAAGGCACACAGACATTAATAAGTGTTCCCTTGATGCATATTTCTTGATACACCAATGTAGTACCTAATTCAAAATTTTTATCTTAAACGACAATTTTTTCGATTAATTATTAATCTTTAATTAATTAATAAGTTTCGTGTGATAATCCATGTTATCCCACTAAACATAAAACATATGTACTACATGCAGAATCACATCATATAATACTGACCGGAGAAGGTAAAAGACTGAGCAAAAAAAATTTACCACTTAATCTTGTATTTCCGTTGCATAGTACAATGTACACGAGGGAATCGAACCGCTCTCCGCGCTCTCCCGTTTACGTCATTATCTACCTCTATTGATTAAGATATCTTTATATCTTCATCGATCATGAGATGTGTTATATCTTCATCGATCATGAGATGTGGCGGAAGAGAAATTAGATTATTTTTCTTCAATAATTTTATTTTATTTTTATACATCATTATCTTCTTCAAAGTATGTAGCTCCCTTAGACACCTTTCCATCGACAGAAGTGTCCGTTTCCGTTCCTTGTAGCAATGATGGAAGGCTCAATTGGAATCGTCTGCAGCTCCTTGGTTACGCTTCTTTATTTCCCTTACCTTTGGTTGTTATCGATGATGCCAGATGAAGTCCTTTCAAGTAGTCTTTGACTTTTGGAAACAAAAAACAGTCGCATGGACTGAAATTAGATGAATAGGAGACTGGGAGAACCACAGGATTTCTTTATTCGTCACAAACCAGGTGATGGGAACGGCTATATGGTAGGAGGCATTGAACGATGGAGCATCCAAGTTTTCACAGTGTTCTATCAGTCACAAAGTATCCTTATTCTGAGCCTTTGTGTATTAAACGCTTGGTTCTACAGACGCAAATCCTTTGTGAACGATCCCATTACTATGTTTTTCACTGCTTCTCCAGATCGCTTCTCGTGATGCAAGTCTCTTTAGCCACATCTAATTATAAAATCTCTCGGAAATAATGTTACTTTTGGCAAAAAACTCTACAGAGCAACATGTAATATAATATAATATAAAATATTGTAACTTGAAGTAGATATTGTATAAGCAGATCCTTATAATATTTAAAATACATCATAGTAGAGAAAATGTGTTGAAATGAAGATATTCGAACAATTTCTTATTAATAATTTGATATACAAAAATTATATGACATAATAAACACAAAAGAAAATAAAGTAAATAAGTGCAATACTTGTTACAAATGACTGCCAATTTTATAATTATTTTCTAAATTTAGCTGTTGACGCTAAGTTTTGCAAGTCTGCAAAAATATAAATCTCTTAATTCAGAAACAAAAAAAAAACTTTTTTGTCTCAGCTTTTCGAGCTTTAAAAGATTAGTATCATAAACAAGTTTCGATAATAGCAGTGGGTAGCAACCTTAAACTTCATGTTAACACAAGAATGTTTGCCAAATCATTATTTTAATTTAAAGAGAACCAACTATCATATCAAGAACAAGTTAATATGATAGTTGGCGGCGTCTATTCAAAGAGATATCTCAACTTTTAATCATTCATCTCGAAGGTAATATATAAAAAACTAATTGTACGTTGTAATAATAATATAATTAACAATAAGTCTATGTTGTTTTTCAAGACGTGTAACAAAAAGTAATATATATATATATATATATATATTCAAGGCTTGTAAGAGCAAAAATAAGTGATCTATAACGAATTCTGCCATCATGAAACTAGATTAATTAGCAAATTACTCTTGATCTTGAAGGTTAATTTAAATCTCTGGAATACACCACATGTAAGCGTAACAGTATAGGTTACTGTACAGTCGAAGGAAAACGTTTAATTTCATTTTCTAAATATGAGTAAGTAGTATAATTTCTGATTTAGACATCAATAATTAATATTGTTGATGTATTTATATGATATAATTATAATCATGCTTAATTTCATTGTGATAATTTGCATTGTGCGAAGGTTTAGCTGTTTAAATGGCCAATTAAAATAATCTTCATCCATGTAACCATAACGAAGTTCGTACAATTAGTGTTTCAAATGACCATTGATTTCTCACATCATTACATTTATTGTCTATTTAAAACCATTTTTGAAAAATATAAGTGTCTGGTTTCTTCAAGTTAGTTGTAGGTACTGATCTGATCTGATTAAAGGGCGAAACCTCATATATTGTTTTAATCAAATTTACGAAACATATGCAATATGCAATTTTGATAAAAGTGTAAAAATTGACGATGTAAATGTTGAATATTGATAACCAAAAAATAATGCTAAGATAGCTTAGCTTCCTCATGGTATTAATGGAATAATTCACGGCAAACGCAATAAAAGGAGAGAGAGAAAAATACACTAACACACGGACATGTTTCTGCCTACCCGGCGTCATCAGCGTGGTTTCGAGAGTACTTTTCATATCTCTAGAGATATTTTTTGGTTATTGTTTCTAGGCATTTTCTGATGTGTTCTACTTGAATATTGATATTCGCCAGATTCGTGAATAATGTGACATTGTATTAATTAAAAGAATATACCTATTTAAGAAGTGTTTTGGAATCAATTATATTGTTATTAAAAAAAAACTAAAGATTACATTGTCGTTATAATTACAGTTAATTGAATGCAAAACTCCAAATTGATAAATAAATCTGTTTATTTATCAATTTTAGTATTTACATTAGGTAACTTCATCTAAAGCTAAAGTAGGTATCTACTATTTAATGCAATAGCATACACTAATAAACAGAAATATAAATAATAAAGTTTTGTTTGATAAGCGCCTGTATCTTTGTTTATAAAGAAATAATAATAATAATAATTCGGAGACTGAGGGTTACATAGTGGCGCTTTAGGACGGCTTGTACCATACACTAGCCTATCACCGCAATGTCCTCGGTTTATATTTAGATGATATCCGCTGTAGAGCATGCACCACAGATGAAACCATAATGCACTTACTATCAGCATGCCCAAAATATGCTCCTTGTATATTTCTCGCCACGACATGGCCCTAAAAGTTTTATACTTCCAACTATGCCATCTCTATGGTATTGACCATCAGTTGCCGCCGCTGTTTCAGGAGTCGGACTTGTCTGTAACGGTTTCCAACGAGAACTACAAGATATTTGGGAATTTCCCCTTCCACACCACAGCACGAGTGATCTCTAATGAGGCGGATATGATGATTCTGGATTAGGGTAACTGAAAGAGACGGAAAAAAGAGAGAAGTAATTGGGCCTAGTGTACCAACTACGACGTACTTTTGAAGGCTTCTAAATCCACTTCATTCCTATTACTGTCGGCTCCCTGGGAGGAGTCCCTACAACGATATTGGAGCATCGAAAAAAAAATTAAGATATTGATGGCGGAAGGCGTTCCTGCATCACGGATGTCGTTTGCGTGCCCTCCGCGTGAGGACCTCGGGGATCTGTTTGCCGGGCGAAGTGTAGGAGTGGATGGAAAACGTGTGTTTCCCAATTTAGACTATTCTCAACGTAGAGTCCTAAGAACTTAGTTGATTGAACTTATAGTATAGGTTCTCCTCTACTACTTTCAACAGTAAGCTGTCGCTTATTTTACTGATCTCAGGTATAAAATTAATGAAATAGGTCTTATTTAAATTGAGATGTAGCTTATTCCTATTCCTGAGACAGTTCTGAAATTTGGACAGCATACGATTAATGCTCCTCTGGAATTCGCATAGAAAAACTACATTATTCAATGATGACAGTCGTGGTAGGTCATTTACAAATAAGGTGAACATTAAAGGACTGATTATAGGCCTTTCTGGTACGCCACGAATCAATTTTAATTTCGTAGAAGTGATACTTTGAAATTCAATAATTTAAGTACGGCAAATACGACTTTATCCATTTTCAGGCTCGTCCACGAATACTATACGTAAAGAGTTTCTTCAACAAAATCGTATGGGTCACCATAATAAAAACTTTATTGAAAGCCATGAAAACAGCAATGCATTTGTTGTTCTTATTCAAATTTTCATACAACTCATTAATAAGTTGGAGTGTTGTTGTTTTAGCGGATTTATTCTTCGTGAAGCTATGTTGCGCCGCAGACAATATATCATACATATTTAAAAAGCAGACAATTTTGTCATACATAACTTTTTCTAGTACTTTTGAGATTGCTGATAATATAGAAATCGGACGATAATTTTACAACTCTTATGTATCACCCTTTTTAGTGGTAGCTAAACAAATTTAAATAAATAAATTCCGCAATGTTCGTAAACAAATGCAAACATTATTCACGGATTCCTGGAAAATTAATAAACTTCTAATAGCGGTAGCTCCATTATTCATGGGAAACATTAAATTTTCTCTCTTTTTGTATTCATATCTACTAATAAACACAAAAATTAGATTAAATGAACTTGGTAAAACGTTATTTCCACAAAAAAAAGTTTGTCTTTGATATTATTTCCTTATGTTAGGCAACCCAAAAGACACATAGAGTGCGTTCAAGAAGATATATGTTCCAATACTTTGGAGTTAGACACGCTGTTCTAAATTGTTGACTGTTCCCTTAACCTATTTACAAATTTTGAAACATTACATATTGTTGTAATTGCTTAATAAAATTACTGGAGGCAACTCAGTAATCTACAGAAAATAGGATCTTAATTCAGTAAAAGGTTCTGATTTTGTTTCCATGTAAGTACACACAAATTGTAGCATACCTAGTTGAGCTAGTTTCAAATAACGTTGTAAATATGTTAAGAATTTAATGTAATTGTATCTTATTTTAGAATTATTGTCTAATACTGCACAGTATTTATTTTGGCCAAATTCAGCTGTTGGAGGTCAACTATTACCTATATCGTCTTCAAGTAAATATGTCTTCGAGCCAACTATATAATTTAACATGGGGAGAATATGGAACATCATTAATATCAGCAGTGCAATTACTTCGTTGCCAAGATGAGTTAGTTGACGTAACATTGGCTGCTGGTGGAAGAACTTTTCATGCTCATAAAGTGGTACTATGTGCTGCAAGTCCATTCCTATTAGATTTATTGAAGGTAATGTTGAGTTTTCCTTGTATATTTTAGGTATTTAATATCTTTTCCACACAGAGTACTACCTGTAAACATCCAGTTGTCATGTTAGCTGGAGTTCAAGCATCTGATTTAGAAGCTCTACTTGAATTTGTGTATCGAGGCGAAGTTAGTGTTGATCCAAATCAATTGCCATCTCTTCTGCAAGCAGCACATTGCCTAAATATACAAGGCCTATCACCTACTCATGTAATTAATGAGCTTTTTGATTTGAATATAGTAGTTTTGTCGTATTGAAGGTGACCTAAACTTTTCAATTTTATTTCTAGAAAGCTCAAGATCTAGTACAGTCACAGATTAGCCTGAGTCAAGACGAAGAGTCTATACTGAAACGAAAAAAGAGAGCGAAACGAATGAGGAGTCCGACAAGCCAACCACAGAGTAACAAATGGTCCAAGACATACGTTCAAACTGATGGAAATGGTAGTTCCATGACTGAACAACAAGAAAGCGCATGTAATTATTACTGTTTGCACTGGTTTTATATATTCTAGTTAGGTAATCAGATAGTTAATAGACTAGTCCCTCAAATTTTTTCTTCAAAATCTGATACAGCTTCCTTCCCTCTGTAGAGTTCATAACCCATATATGTGAAGTCTGTTATTTACCATTTTGAAATTATTGGACATCTGATCTAGATATTAAGAAAGGTGCAGACATTTGTTACTAACTGTATGATACACTTTTAATTCTCGCTTCGTTGAATTCTGAGATTAGTTCTTGACCTATCGCACTGCGACCCTTTCAGATTTACTGTGGTTCTTCTCTCATTAGATCAATTAATTCAGCTTTGCTTTCATTGCTAGATTTAGCAGTCTTGTGAGTGATCCTTCTATATAGGTTTTGGCTTTTGGGTATTCCGAGCCCATTTCTGAGAGCCGTAGTCCTGCCAGTGTTGTACATTCGCACAGCACATGGACGGCAGTCTCTTCTTCCACCTGGTAGAATCTGGATCCTGTTTTCTCTCTGTCAGGCTCAAATTACTCGTGTGCTTCTTGAGCATACAGTGTCCCGTTAGCAGGCTCACTATTGTTCTAACAGACTTCCTGTCTGTGCTTAATAGGTCCGCTGTGAATGTAGGCCTGGGTCCAATAAGAAATTGCTTGCTCTGCTCTGACCTGGAATGAACTTTCACCAGTCTTGAGATTTCTTATCTTTCCATTGTTTGGTAGTTGCGTTTACTACCGTATTTCCACCGAGTGCATTGGGCGATTTTCAGCAGTTGACGACCCTGCTTGGGCTAATTCGTCCGCCTTTACATTTCCTCGATGTTCTTCGTGTCCTGGTACCTAAGTCAGGGTCACCTTAGTTCGGTTTCCTAACCTATTGAATGCATTCATTTAGTCCCACACTAGTTTCGAATTCGCCTGTGTGAAGTCTAGCGATTTTATTTCTTTACTCTCTGAATAGATAGCGACAGGTCGAAATTTGCCACCCTAATTCTTTAATACGCCCCAGCACTGCTACTATTCCGGCTTGAAATACTGTGGCGCTTTGGATTAGACTTAGTGTTTTATATGGAGTCGGCCTTTATAAGCGGGCTTTTCTTCCATTCTTCTCTCTCTGGTGTTACCGTATTATAGCACTTGTCGAAGCTGTATTTGGGACTAGTGGCATCACTGGGAATGCTAGTTATTTACTTTACTTTGTATGAAAAGAATTCATTCTTATAGTATTCAGTATTGGGTATAACACCAAATCCCATATAATTATAAGTGTTTTTTGAATAAAGTTTGAATTCAATGTGGCAACATATTTTTGAATCGAAATTTGTCGTGTTTTTATCAGCTTTCACAAATAGATGTTAAACCTACCCCTTAGTGGATATGAATAGTAAATTAATGGTATATCTCTAAACACCAACATTATTTCCATTCTATTTTAGCTTCCAACTGGACGCAGCAAATGAATTTAGTCAACGTCTCATCATCAACCGCAGCTTTAACTAATATCCCATTACATACACCTATACTGGTCCAAAATATACCAGTGTCTGTAAACAATACTGGGCAAAGTCCTGCACCTAAAGTAAGAGGTGCATCGGATCAACCGGGTATTGTAATCTATTGTCTTTGAAATAATTTTTTAATTTAGTACTCAACCTTTAGGTACATGCCCTTTGTGCGGAGCTATGTTGAGGCAAGCGAGGAATTTAAGAAGGCACCTGATAACCAGCTGCAAATATCGTTCGATAAGTAACCAATCGAATATGTTAAACACTCAGCATGTGGAAAGAACATCTAACGGTACCTTGCATCAACTACAAACGATACCACTCCAAAATGTTGAACGGGTTTCGCAGAATATCGAAAGGATTGACAGTAAACAAATGGCTTTAACACCAATATCCTGCAGTGACCTTTTACCATCCACATCTAACATTATGTCCAGCAGTTTGCAATAAGAATTGCACAAATGGTTATTTTTTCTTTAAGGAGGATGTATTTATGCTGACAGAAAGTATTTTTTTAGGTATTAATTTATTCTATAATAAGGTTACATTGAGGTCTGAGAAATTAAATTTAATGAGAATTCTGTGATAGAAATATGACGTGTAAATATTTAGCTTTGTGCACTGAAGTTTCTAAAAACTTCTTGTTTTAAGACCGAGAAAACAATTTGAGAAAGCAATAAGTTTAGGGTACATATCAAGTGTTTCGTAATCCGTATTGGTATCGTTATAAATAAACTTTTCTAGTCTGATTTATTTCAGAAACATATTTCTGTATTAAGAGTGTTTTTGTTTATTTACCGTAACAACACGATTTTGATTTAAAATTTCGAAAATACTTAAAGTATTATTAATTTCTAGTTATTGTTTAAATAGTCTGTAAATGTACATGGTTCTCCTGTCAGTATAAATTTTGTAAAATACAGCGGTGGTGAACGACAATTCGAATTTCTCGTGTATTTCCGTTATATAATACAACGTGCACAATATGTGAGGAAAATACACGAGGAAGTCGAACCCACTTCGCTACATCATCACGTATCGCCGCTGGTAAAATGGTTTGTTTTGATCTAATGGTATTTTTTGCACTTTTTAAAGAAATTTTCAGAACGAGAAGTACAACATAATTTTCTAATATTATACTATAGTGTAATTTATTTAACATTTGTATATACATCCGTTATTAAATCGTTTTTATTACAAGTACCTGTTTTTATTTACAATTTGAAATTAGAGGTAAGTACTTACGAAATTTTATACGAGAAAAATAAGATTTAAAAATGTATACATAAACATATCAGTTTAATACGTAAAATAAAATCACATCTTTAAAATAATGAGTGGAACACACACCCTTCATAATATAAAGAAGTAGAGTGCATCTTAGATGAATAGATATTTGTAGATTATAAAAGATAAAGTAATGGGTTTAACTTGAAATCTAAAAAAACGGGATGAAAACGGAAAACTACTGTAGGTCGAATAAATAGTAAAAACGGTTTTTATTGGTGGCAACTCACACATTTGCATTTGGAAAGAATCGCAATGGAAATATTTGTTTCTAAGAGGAACACTGAGTAGACTCCGATCGGCAAAAGGAAAAAAAAATGTGGAACAGTGGAAAGTAATTCTGTGCTCAATTGAAATAAAAATCCTTTTTGATCAAGTATATGTGAAGAAGACCAGTATGGTGTATAATAGTTTGGTGGTATAAGGTGCTGTGTCTTGGAATGAACGTTGAGGGACAGAAGTTACCGAGAAATGTTTAAACGTAAACTTGATTGAAGTGTCATATTTATTTATCAATACCCAGTTCTTTTATGAATGGGGACAGCAGATATCCTGCGGATACTATTTCTGTACCTAGAGTGAATTGACTATCGACGCGTTGATGTTGATACAATACAGAGTCGTGTAGCTCAAAGGATGTTAAGAGACTAAAGTAAATCAGTATTCAGTTAACTACTTTGATCTGATTTAATGATGGATATCCATTTGGTAATTTATAGCTAAATAAAATGCGGCAAAGTGAATGTTCTATATATCCGAATCTGCACGTTTTATTTTATATTCTATCATACACAAGTAAGACGATCCATAGAGCATTAGCGCGTAGACATGGAGGTAATTCGCAAATTATATAATTTGGTAAGTTGGAACATTAAATATGCATTTATAGTATGTCTAGAAAGCTTGTGGAATTAAATGTATATTACCTTTATTGAACAAATCTTAATATTTTATACGAAAGACAAACCATCTTACTTGCTAATACACAGGCTATTGGATCGTGAACATTTGTCAAAGGACTTGGACTTGGACTTTGGAATATTGCCAAGTAGATCGTATGTATACTTCTTAGTAGCAACTTGTCAGGTTTCTAAAACGACTGCCTCCGTTTCAAGGTGCTGTACGTTCTAACTCGACCTTTATGAATCCCTAGATGTTTTCAATCGGACTTACGTCTGGAAAAGCTGTTGGCTACGGGATCGTTTTGATTCCATTCTTTTACAACTAATTTCTTGGATACCTGGAGAAGTAATATCTAGCGTTATCTTAGCTGAAGCTTAAAAGCATCTAGAGTACAAAGTATTGGCTGTTTGAAGAAGGCATTCATTTATAATGGCGCAGTAACGTGGGTTCTCTACTGTTCTGCCGATTTTAGACAACGGACAATTATGATTTCTATACGGCTTGTGTCGGCCTTTCACTACTTACGACACGTAGCTGATTATAGCCCAACAGAAAGCAGGTAAATACGTTTTCAAAATTTTCCCAAAAATCAACACAAAATCTGATTCTTTGGTGAATCTGCTCTTCTGTAATAGCTGGTATCTTCCTAGGCACTCTCGGTTTGTAGCTACTACGTATAAATGCTTGACGAACGGTGTTCCCTGTTGTTTGGTAAATTTACTAGCCAATTTTCAGAACCTTAGACAGGGATTTCTCTGACCCAGTTGCACCAAAGCGGTCAGACTGTGTCCCCGTATGTTGCGCAGTCTTCCGGAAACTCGCCCTTGTTCCATCCCACTGCCGTTCTCTGTCCGCTTTAACTTATTGTATATGGCTGACTTGCACAATCCTGTCAACCTAACAAATTCGTACATTTCGCGGACTTCTTTTTCAAATAAATATTGAAGTAGATACCTTTTTGCTAATTGGTTCATTGCCGAGATTGCTCTTATGCTGTCTAAGAAGTAGTAAAATACAACAACCTAACGTGCTTGATAAAATTACCTTAATTAATTGTCAGTATATCCAACAATCATATATAGTCTTCTAAAAAATTGTGCAGTAACCCGTACGTCCTGAAATTAAAAAAGAGAAAAATTCCATATACTTTCTAGACATAATACGGCCACGGATTGTCCTAAAAATTATTACCTATTGCTTTTATATATATGGCACACGGATGGGAGAAGGGATATACCTCAAATATCTCAAATGTAGAAGTCTTGGAGAGCAACACCAACTTATTATTGTTTGGTACAGGATGAGTGACGTGGAAAACTTAGCTCCATTTTGCGTTTTTTCGACCCTTCCTAAGTGTCATACATAGAGTTGCACTACAAAATATACCTGGAGGCATTGATTCAAACAAATGATCTAAAATATTCAGTAGCAATCCAATATTTATTTTATAATTACGTATAATTACAGGTTAACGCACATATATGTATAAGAAAATTACTATCAAAAGTAAGATGAGTTTCTATGGTTAAATTATTCGGATACCGGGGTTGCCTCTGCCGTATCCGGTGTTCTTTGATCCGCGTGTTCAGTTGTAGGGTCGGTAGTTGTATGATCCATTTCGTCAGTCATTGGTGACGTTGCCTTATCGGCCTCTTCAGGCATTTCTTCAGTTTCATCGCCGTCTTCGTATTGACTCGTGGTTTCATCTTCCTCGCCTTCCTCCACCATATCTGGTGTGAAATCTGCCCTTTCTCCAGCTTCTTCACCTTCGATGAAGGAGCCCTTTGAAGCTCCCTCTTCGGATAATTTACTCTTTTCTTCTTCTCCTTCTGGTGGCGGATGTCCCTTTTTCTTTTTCTTAGACTTCTTCTTTATAGTGGGTTCAACTTCTTCGATTTCTGGCTCATCGTAGTCTTTCGGGAAGAATAGTTTGCATTCCTTTTCACCCTCAACTGTGTTTGGACTCATGTAGCTAGGACCTAATTGAGCGAAAGCCAAAACTGTGTCGCTGTGCTTTTTCGATAGTTGGACGATTAGCTTTTCACCGCTACGTATGTAATTTAACTTCATTATTTGGTAATGTAGATTATGTCAAAAAGGTCTAGAGTATTGCGAATATTTCAAGAACTGTTAAATGTTTTGCTTTGAAAACTGGTATTTCGATGTAGGTAGTTACAAACGGCGTATCTTGTAATTATAAAACCGTTTTTGTAACTATGCATGGTGGCTCGGAAAAAATACCAACGCAAGAGTTCACCACATAAGTACGCGACTAGATGATTCGTGTTTGTTGACTCTCGGGGAAACTGGTAAGCAGCATCATGAGGCAAGTAAACACGAGTGTATTTAGTCGTTGTAAAAATGTATTTGATCTATCCCAACATGTCTGCAGTAAAAATCTTTAAAAAAATTCAACCAAACAGGAATGTCGCAGGTCAGGCAGATCAAAAAAATAGATATTGAGTGGTGAATATCCTAATTGACCTACAAAATAATCCAAATCTCGCCAATCGCCACAGCAAATTTATTTAAAAGCGAAAAGATTCGTTCAAGATTCAGCTAGTTCAAGAACTGACAAAAAGTAATTTTGATAAACGAACAAGGTTTTTGCGAAATTTTGATGGACAAGAACAATGTTGAACCTAATTTTGTCCACAAGGTTTTTTTTTTTCCTTTTGCTTTATGCTTAATGCCACCGTCACTTGGTGTACTGTAATTGTATATTAGTCTGCAGTAAATGGATTGCGGATGACTGAAGTACACACGCAAGAACCAGAAGAAGTAAATGTTTGGATGGGTATTGTTGATCGTCACATTTCTGGACAATTTTTCATTAATGTGAGTTATTATCCGCAACCAGCTGAGTGAGCGAAGCGAGTATTAACGTTAACCGCCGATCGGAGACGCTTAATAAATATATACAAATACCAAAAAATTATCCCAAATTAGAACCTATGGCGTATTTTGGTTTAGGAGCATGTCAATCTTTTATCTAACTATTTTCAAATCTGCTGCGAAGGAGAGACGAAATTAAGTGGCCTACCAGATATCCATAGCTCACTCTCTTGGACTTCTATTTGTGAGGTGATTTAAAGAATAAGATTTGTAATAAATAGGTCGCTTAATATTATAGATATATGGCTCGGTATATGAAATTCGATAGGATATTTTTGACAATATTTTACGGGAATTTAGGGAAAATTAACAATGGCAGACATTTTGAATATCTTATAAGGTAGTTTGTCCAATTCTCAGGTGTCACTTTATGAAATATCTGCCATAGCTATCCCTAAATTTTCGTAAAATATTGTAAAAAATGTAAGGGTTGGATGGATTTACCTAATCTTTTAAATACATAAATAAATCTGCGTTCATGTGTTACTTTAATCGATAAATCCATTCAACCCCGTGTTGTTGAAACTTTTGGAGGACTTACAATCTTCAAAGAATATATAGGGTGTTTCCTTTCAAATGCCAATTTAGAAAACAAAAGATTTAGTAGTTTTTGAAATATTTGTAATATTTCAGACTTTTTGACACAGTGTATATAAGTAAGTTTAAAGTTTAATACTAAGGACCACGCAGCTACATTAGAAAGAAGATTAACATCAATAAAAGTAAACATTACATATTACTGAAATTCATTAAAAAACATTTAAGTTAATTGGTCCATTTGCCAGTAGATTTTATAATTACACAAAATTTTGCCTTTGCAAAATATTCAGATTTCTACAGTCAACGTTTGAGTAACACTACATAGCTCTACTGCAGCTATCTTAAGCTCGTATTATATATTAGGCTCGAATGATTTGCAATAATTTTGAAATTCATAATTGAATAAGCTATAAATATCAGCATGGTTTTAACTCTATTTATGCAATGTCATAGGGTTTTAAGAGAATTTAAAATCGAAAAAAATAAGCGTATTAAATACATAACATTACTAAGTCTAAGCATTCCTAATTTATCTCTATCCTCTTATCTAAAAGTAATAGAAAATAACCTAGATAACAAATCAATACCTATTTGGCAGAAATTAACGAAAATTACGTAAGTATGCTTTTGTTAAATTAAAAAATATTTGAAGCAGCTTGTTAAGAATACTATCTTACTTCTAAAATGTTTTCTTTTAATTTCTGCAAAACAGACCAGCAAAGGGTACACTATACCACTACAATAAAATATATACTCCTACAGTACTAAATAGATACATGGTTGCAAAAAATGCATTACCACTACATTTGAAGAACATATCACACAGAATTTGGGCGTATTCAACAAGCAATTACATAGTTAAATTATACAGTTAGGTCCTGAACTGTACTCATAGTAACTTTTGAACGACACATTTTTTGAGTTAAACTTAGGTGTTATCGGTAGCTTAATTGCTTCTCCGATGTTACCGGGAGCATACAAAGGTAGTGGAAATTCAAATCCAACAATGCCACATTATCGCGAAATACAGACAATAAAGGTTTTAATAACCTGGTAGGTAGGCTGCCGCGGACGTTAATAATACTATGCTTTTGGTTTCCTGGTTAGAACCGTAGCTTCTGCCGAGGTTTCCTTACATACTCTTATGGGACTTCTTCAGAGCTATTACTCCACATTGAGATGACGAGAACACTTGGTAAACTATGACAAGGACTGGTAGGACTTATTGTTCTTTATCCTTTTTACTTAGATGCAGAGACGCCCTATATAGACCCTTCCGGAATGCGGTAGCAGGCCTGAAGATGTTCCATAAGAATGCAGAAGAAACGTTGACAGAAACTACGACAACGACGCGGTTCCAGCCCGGAAAATTTTAATAACCAGCTCTTGTTCAATGCAGAATTGGCAAGGGAGAAGCGTTAAATTGTTAACGGAGCTCGTCGCTATAGACAACGTAATCAGAAAAATTGCTAATTTGTTAAATTTTATTTCTAGAAGCGCAATTTTCTTTTGTTATTTATTGTAATTTAATTCTGCGTTTTTCCTATTTTCCTTCTTCGTTATTGTTCTCTCTGTTTAGTTAATTATTGTTACTTTCCAACTTTGTTGAACTGTGCAGGAAGTAACTAATTATGGCAACTTCGTTCAAAATTGTTAGATTTTGGTAGATAATAAATATGTTTATTTTCCAGGTTTTTTATATTGCAAAACAAAATAGGGGTAACCTTAAAATACGGGTAATCTTGTAACAATTCATTAGTTTCAGAGATTTTATTCTGGCTTTATTAGTTAGTTATTTATTTAGGTATTCAGTTATTTATTTCATGTAAAGTTCTTCTAAATGTTACAAGGTTCCGTTAAGGGAGCGTCCATTAGATATTAAAATTGCCACAAATTTTTTCTACACGGTTCATGTGTAGACCATCGTAAAAGCTATAACATAAGAGACTGTATATTGCTAGCATTTGTCCGTCAGAATTTAATATGGGAGGATATTCTTTGGGATCTCACTGTATAAGCTAATATGTACTTCAAAGAGTTTCTCCATTTTGTACAGTAAGAAACAGCTCTTCAAAAACGAAGAATGCTCATTTTAGACTACAAATTATAACCATATACTTCAAACAATACATTTACAAGCAAATGACTTTAAGAATGTCACGTTTTAGGTAACTACTATAAAAAAGAATGGGCTATCTATATCGCAAAGAGTAAAAAAGCATTTTGAAGGACCTACAAGTAAATTTTACTATTACATACAATAATTGTTCATTAAACTGAAACTATCCTCATTAATTGCCTAGTACGTGCATCTACAATCTACTTCTAATATAGTTTGGAGTGATAATTAGTCATAAGATTTGGAGTCTGCCTAAATATGGAATAAAATATTTTTAATATGTTATGGCAGATAAATGAAAAAGCTAGCTACTTTAGACCATTAAATGGTGATATTCCAATCGTAAATTTTACTTACTAGGTTGTTTCTTCTGCTTTCTTTTCAAAATGAACAACAGTTTTTGCTATCAATTTAGCTGTTTCCGGTTTCTCGTCAGTGAAGAAACCAAACCTTAGTACATCTTTTGAACATTCTTCCACCAATGCCATTACTTCACTTCGCTTGATGGCATCGTACGCAACCGCTATGTGAGGAGGAGTAGGTTCCGGTTCTGGAGGAACGTGAGAGGAGGCGTGTGATGGGAAGAGCATGTAAATTGCAAGTGCTCTTGTTTGTTTGTTAGGTGGGACCCAAACACCGTCTAATTCCTCTTCTTCTGGTTGTTCGGATTGCTGGTCCTCATTTTCGCTCTCTTTAGGTGCTATTTTTACCATGGTGCGCATTTTTAACGCGAAACTATCTTGGCTTCCAGGGGGTTGCTGCGATGTACCATAAACTGCTGTTAAGACAACGTTATCTACGTTGTCATTATTTTCCGGATCTTCCATTTTGACCATGTAACAACTACAAGCATTAGCTGATCCTAATTCTAGGATTCTCTCCGGGAATCGATAGTCGGTGAAATAGAGTAGGTCTTCGACGCAGATGTTTTTAAATGACATTTTTTCTATGTGTCCAGGTTTTACTCCACCGGTCTCCCAGAGATCGTGAAGCATTGTTATTTTGTCCAATGCGTACGGAAATACCACCAAAATTCCGTTGGCAGAGAAGGTTTGTAGTATACAATTTACTATTAAGTTCAATCTTTCATTCTTTGCTTTCATTTTAACTTCTAGTTCAATTGCTTCGCTCTCTAACCTTTCTTTCTCTAACGCTTCATGACGCACTTGTTCTTCAGATGATAATTCCATTATGTCCATTTCCTGTCTTGCTTTGAGGCCTTCACGTATAGCTTGTTCCCGTTTCAATTCTTCTGTGATCAGTCTAGTTAGTTTCGGAGCATTCGCCCCAAACATGAAATTTACCATTTTTCCATTCTAAACAAATTATTATAGCTGATTTTAGAATTTTAAAACGTGTGTTACTATAATTAGTACGGTTACATGTTCGGTAGATTTAATACAAAAATAAATGTAACTTACTGCAATAAACATCCAAGTAGGTTCACTTCTGTCTCTAAATCGTTTTAAGCATTCGATGTTATCAGATTTTGCCTATAAAAGGAACAGTTTCATATTAAAAAGTAGTAGTATATAGCTGTACCATTGCTAGATGTAAGTTGTCTCCTCCAACTTCTAATTTTAACTTCTTTAGATTGGCCGACATAGCTGAGCAAGGTCCACACCAGTCGGAATATATGTCAACAACTGAAACATAATTTTAATTAGTTGGTGTAAATACTTCATTTAATATATATTTAACTTATTAAGCCTTCCCTCTCTAACAATTTTTCCCACTCTTCTTCCGTTGAAATATCAACTTGTAGTTGCACTTGTGCGCCCTTCTTAGCCATTTTGACAAGTTGCACTAGGTAAATTACTTTTCAGTTAGTCGTTAGCATAGCAACGGTATTGATAAAACTTTCCCGCATTAACACTTCCATAATCCTCCTCGTTATATTTTTGTATTGAGACTCCTTAGGTTGTTGATTTATTTGTACAAGGTACACAATGATGTTTGAATAATTATACTATAAAGTTTTTATTCACTTTATCGGTACCGCCCATCTTAAATGGCAAACCGTGATTCAGGTTCTCGAGTTTATAGTTCAGACATAGAATTATGTCGTTTAAGTATTTGGTTTCGTAAATATCGTCTTGAATGTTCTTACATTCCTTTAGTACTAACTCGATCCTGTATTCGTATTCCTGAAACCCAAGAAATATTACTCACTAGAAAAATTGGTGAATCGTAGAATAATTCAGTTAACAATATGAAACTTATTTATGATTAAATGATTGATATTTACAATTTTGGTTTGATTTTACGCTCAGTACAAATTGCACGTAAATTTAATTTAGCTGAAATTTAAATATAAACAACCTTGCTATTTTAAAATATTGGTTATGTATGCAATTCACAGTAAAGTTGTTTTTTCAGAAGATTTCTAGAAATTTTTGCTTTTCCGAACAAGCGTTTGAAGAACAAACTGTTACAACTGTCTGTCTATGTAACACCGTATATTCATTGGAAGTTAATTTCGAGTTGCAATAGGGTAATAGAATTCTTTCGCTTCTCTTTAAAAAGTGCGATATAACTTTTTTCATAACCAAGCAGGCGGCAGAGATAAACAAAATAAAAGTTTATAACAAATTTTCAATCCGTCCACCATTTTGTAGAAAACATAGTTGAAGACGCCTTGTTATAGGGTTGGACATATTAAATGTTCGTAAATTGCTTCTTAATGTTTCCCCACATAACATTTACTGGCTCCAAGTCCGGTGACTTTGGTAGCTATGAGGTAATTCCGTTGCCATCAATCCGTCTTTCAGGATAGTTTTCGTTGAATCAGTTTCGTAATGTGTGTGCAAAATGAGCAGATGAACCATCACAGTGGTGACTATTATTACTAAATCTTTGGAGTTGCTTGACATTTACCCTTATTGATTTCAATAACCATTCTTTAGGATGGTACGGAGCTGTGTTAGTTTTTGGTGGTAAAACCTTTTGAGTTTCAAAAAAGCAAGTTGGTTTATGGCCTCTATTTCCAATGAAATCTCTAATTTGGAAAATTTAAGGTGTAGGTTTATCACGGTATTGTGTGATTGATCTTTTATCTTCTAAATGCATTTCCTTGCTATTTAAGAAGTAAATACATACGTTGCATTCCAATAGCATGAGTTTAGATAAACCGCAATATAAATTGCTTTGTTTATATCTAAAGATAAGATTACTACTTTATATATTTTATTGTAGGAAAGATTAATAGCATTTTGCTGGCATTGATTGTTTACATTGTTTTCTGAACTTATTTAAAGTAAATGTGAGGCTTCTCTTCTATCTATGACTGAAAAGTAATATCCTAATCCCTTTTATTGATATTTTGAAATGCTTTCATAGAAGTGTGCAGTTCACATTTAAACAATACAAACGTTCTCTTTTGTATCAATAACAGTGGGCATCCTTCTTATCTGTTTATAATATAATGAAATATCAAAGTGAAAATAAAGATTATCAAGTACTTGAGCATATAGATACTCACAATTCTCGCGTTTGCTATTATTTAGAAACTAAAAGGAACTTTAATTAAAAATGATATGGTTTGATATTATCAGATATAAGCCAATCTTCGCAACTTTATATTGGTTTTATTGATATTGACTGTATATTGTCTACATTAGTTTAAAAAACACTAAAAGCTTTGACTTTGGATCTTCCTAGAAGGCCGGATAGAACAAAAACATCCCGTCTTGTATGTTACATAATTCACATAATCAAACTACAAAAACTTTATTAAGGTATAGATAGATGTGGTTAACTTACAAACATGAAATGGTGCTCATTAATTTAATACGGTAGTGCTTTAACACCCCAATTAAAATGTTCCATTTGAAGCTTATTGTATCAGTTTGTGTTTTTTTTTCACATCATTTACACATACAAATGATTTCCTCATAATTCTAAGGCATTTACCATGCAGCACTTTTTTACAGTTTCGAGGCAATCGTATCGAGTTTTATAAGGAAAGAGCTGTTGATCTACTGTGATAATTGTCTCAGTTTTGTAGCATGTTCGTCAATTGAAGAAAAAAATATTCTTGAAATAGGCGATTAAGACTAAAGTTTTATTACTGTCAGAGTAGCACAAGAATAAATAATTCTAGCAAATAAGAAACCTTAGTGCCGTCAAAAGAAACAGAATTGTGTTTCAATAAAAAAAAGAAATACAGTGGGACGAAATAGTCTATTCGTCCTTCTAGGCAAAATCATTTATAGAACCCAAACCAAAGGTGCTAGCGTTTTAAAACTCAATTGACAGTTAATCTTGAATAAATAAAAATCGGAAAATTTGTGATATGGTTTAAAACCTCAGAATGGGACAAATTTGTTTCGTCCTCTTAGTGTCTTCTAGAAAATTATGTTGAAATCCCGTTTTTGTTGCAGAGCAGTTACTCAAACGTCATAGGTGACTCTTATTGGCCCAAGGACTTCATCATCACATTACTTTAGTGATAAAGAAAAGTTCATTGTTGTTAAAAGTTCCAAAGAAACTAGATGCTATGATTACTGTTTATTTACCTGTCTCCTCTTTTTAGTAAAAAATGATAATTCTCATATTAACGAAAAGATTATTTGTAAATACTTTGTTCGATGTATTTCCTCAAAACTAACGTCGTCGTACACATACTCCGCTACTCTGCATGGATTGGTATTTCAAAACATTGATGATGACGCCATTAAACATTTACTAACGTAATTATACATTTTATATGACAAGTATACTGCGTATATTTTTATTTACATAAACCTGTAGTTCTGCTTGGTTTTGCTCAATTCGACCTTATCTTTCGTTCTTTATTGTGCTTGCATTTTGGCATAAATATATTAATTTAAAGTGTAGTGTAGTGACGGCCCAACGGGGTGTATAAGCTTGTTATAACTTCAAGAAACTTTAATGTTTCAAACTAGTTCAGAAAACATTGTTTCAGAGATCTATACATCAAAGATTTAATGAAACAAAAGTCAAATAAGTGAATACATTCAGAAAAGAAATTATCCTCAGTACTGCATTGCCCAGTATTGCTATCGGTAATTTTCCCTTAACCTTCCATTAACTTTCCATTCCACAAAAACTTACTGCTAGTATTGTTTCATTATTTATTTTTGACTATCCCTTCTTTTAAATACTTTATAAAACATTATTGAAAAATTACAGCTAAAACAAAGTGATTCAGTATATCGTTAAACAAAAGAAAATTTTCCTATACTCTCGAAAACTTTAAGATGTATCTCGAATACATGCGCACATAATTCATTTATACTCGCATACGCTCACTACTTACCAGAAAGCATTTCCTGATCTTTTCTACTTCACAATGCATTTCGCAAGTTTTATCAAACAACTTAAGCAAAGTTTGATCGATATCCGCGTTCGGTTCCTTGACCCTGTCTATTTCACTACTTTCTGGGCCTGAATTTACTTCGGCGTTGCAAGGTGGTGGATAAACGTCCCAGAACAATATCTGTTTTAGGCCATCCACTATCTCTAAATAATCCTCGATATATTTATTGACCTCGGATTTGTTTCCCTTCGCTAGACCGTAACGTTTCCGTAACAATTCGAAATCGAAGTCGACGTTGAAGGTTTGATGTAGTTTCTTGAGTCTCAAAGTTTTTTCTACGTCATTATTTATTTCGCTGTACTCTATCGGTTTGCTCCTTTTTTCCGTTTTTCGCAATTTCGTAGTTTCTAGCGAATTAAGAGCTGCAGAATTAACCATCGACAAAATCATGTGTGATTCTTTAGTATTCAAAGCTATTAACAGGTTTGTTAATTTTTCTTTATTTTCTTCTTGTACGTTTGATAACGTCCTTTGATACCATTTTATAGTATTCACCGTTTCCACAGTCTTTTCTTCAATTGGCGCTTTTGGTTCGATATCAGCTATAATTTCCCAATCTTTGAATTCATCGTAGTATTCTTCCGATTTGACACTGCCGTCGGAATGATAAACAGTCATTCTTAAGCCTCGGCCTTCAGATAGATTCTTCCACACCCATCCAAATTCTTTAGTTTCATTTTCACGTTTCACAGTACCATCTATGTTGAAGAACTTCATTATCTAATGTTTGTGGAACTAATGTAACAAATGCGGTACAGTAAACCTATATACCCGATACTCACAGATTAAGATTAAATGCTCAGGTTATCTTTTTTGTTTGTCAGTTTAACGGACTACATAAAGTACTGATAATTGTAGATTTTAAAAATTTCGCGACTGTGTTGTGATAAGGATTCTTAGAATAAAGAGTTTTGAAAATTACGTCACACACGATACAATAATCAAAGCATGAAAGAGTTTCAAAGTATTGTTTTATAAAAGGATGTTTTAGCGTAGCGTATTTTTGCGTAGAGGCTTTGTCACAAAACAATAATACTGAAATACTAAAAATGAATAAAAATGAATAAAAATGGAATACTCAGAGATTCTTAATATTTTGAATCGTGATATCTATTTGTTTTTTGCAGATTGAAAACGACTGGGAGAAAATTAAACAATATGTGTAAACGAGTTAATGTTTATTTACGAGGTAAAGTGGTTGCTATGAAAGATAAAAGAAAGATATTCGAAAAAAGTAAAGAACAAAAATGTTTTAATATATTAGAAATTAATAAGCAGATAGGAGCAGTGCTAACTGCAGAGAATAAATTGCATAAGGAGAAAATGCAAGAAATTAGGACATTAAACTTAGAGTAGTGCGAAAGAACTGCTAAGTTTACTACAGAAATGAAGCTAGACCTCAGAGACTGCCAAGGTAGTGTTTTTGAAACGCGCCAAATAAACAAGAGTTCTTTTTTATAACAATTAGATTTAAGGATAAACATTCTTTGTTTAAAACCTTTTCCTATATCGTTACAAATACGACCATACTTAAGAAATTGTGCTTAAGTGCAACACCCTGTATATCTGTTTTTTTTTTGCAATTAGCACCATTATATTAATCGAATCGGTGTTGTAGTACCTTGTAGTGCCTTTTGAATGCACTTTCTGTTTTATCTGATGTTACTTACTTCTGAAACACTCTGTATTGCTGGAAACGTGTACGATTTTAAGTAGATTTAAACTCCTGCATTTAGACATCACCTCTAACTCTTGCCATTTGAGAATCATATCGAAAAAAGTTAAAATTAATTATCCTTCGGAGGGGTGTTTCATAAAAGTTAATTTCCACCAATAAAAAAAAATTCCGTTCCATATCCGAACATACTCTGCTAATAGAATTTATTCTTCTTCTAACTTTGACATGAAGAGAATGGAAAAAGAATAATAATATTGATCTTTCCCAAGGATTCCCGTTAAATAGAGATAATTTTTATCTAATAAAACGTCAGGGACAGGGAGAGGGGGAGCCATGGCTTGAGAATTGAAGAAGGACCAGAGACCGCAACACTACTCCATACAAACTAATTTCGAATGTCAAAAGTAAAGATCCTAAATTCACTTCTTTGAAGCTTTAGTTTACGAATACTGGGATATCTCAATTTATTATTCGTGAAGACGGGGTGCGGCAAAATATCGCCATGGAATATTGTTTTTTTATTTCCTTGACAACCGCTAAAATTTTTATATCAAAGTAGAAAGATACAGAATTTTGTTATGGAGCGCTATTTGCTTGAAGAACACGCAGGAATTGCTAAATTATATTTTCAAAACCTTTCTTCGATAATTTCAATTCAACGCTCTTTTAGGAGAGTGTACTCCGGTGCTCTTCAGGCAGAACCAAAAACTTCCATAAGAAGACGTGTGGTGCAATTAGGGTTGTCTGATCGAATTTTAAGAAGAATTTTGCACTTAAAGTAGGATATGTATCCATATAAAATTCAAACTGCGACCTATTAATACTCAAAGATGTTTCTAATACGCATAAGTTATTAGAAACTTAGCGGATGCAGTCCCAATTTTCGGCAAAATGTGATAATGAACGATGAACCAAAATTTTGTCTTTTTGATCTTGTTAACAAGCAAAATGATCATTTTTGAGGAATAGCAAGCCCTCGTGTTATTTAAGAGAACGAGCAGTTTCATTGCTTGGTGCGCAATATGCTCCAAACGCACGACCCTTGTTTATTGAACGATGCAGTTACTGTTAATGAAGAACGATATTGAACAATGGCACGTGAATTTCTGCAACCGTAGTTGGAAGAAGGCGTAGAAAACTTGATTCCAGCAGGATGGCGTTACATGTCACACAGTGCCTGAAACGGTTGCTCTTCTTAGAGGCATTTTCCCTACAAGGCTGCTCTCAGAAAATTGAAACATTTGGTGGCCGTCTCATTTCCTTGATTTGACGGCATCTTTTCCTGTGGGGATACTTGAAAAGTAAAGTCTGCTTACAGACGTTAGAAGACTTAAAGTATTTGCCTTTAAGTGTTCATGAAAAGTAAAATTGATTTTCGTCGAAATTGTCATGGTGATCATTTACCCGACGTTGCTTTTCATAAATAATTTTACATGTTTTAATAAATAGTTTTCATAAAAAAATACCTATTTTGCGCTGAATTATTTTTAATTAAAAAAAACTTGGCTGGGTATGTTTTGCCGCGCCCAATATGAACTAATTTTTTAATTTCCTTAAATAATTAAATAAACACTTTGTATATTTCTTAATTATTATTTAGTCTTTAAAGAATTGGTTACACCCATGTCGACTGCCTGCATTCCTTTTTAATTTTTCTGTTGTAGAAGTTACCAAACTATCATTATGCTTTTTACTTAACTTTTTAAATATATATCTTAGAAGAAAAATGCTATTTCTTGTACACATGTTCAAAATGGTTCTTAATACAATATAAACGCAAATGATGTAAATGCTTGTGTAAGGCTAGATGAAAATATCATTTTTCATCTAGCTTTGTACAAATATATAATATAGAATAAATGTATGCTTCGCGAACATTTACGTAAAGATAATTGTGGCATTATGGCAAAAATTCTTGGAAGGTAAGTTTTCAATTACGGAAAGTTTTGTCAAATAAATACATGTATTTGACATTCTCGTTGATAAGCTCCACAATTCAACATAAAACTGCAAAATGAAAAGTCGAACAGTAATAAATCTAAGAAAATCGTTTTATTGAAAATGATTAATGCTTACTTTACCTATTGTTAGTAACAAAGAAAATTAGACTTCTTATTAAGTTTTTCGCTGAATGTGCTAAATGGTATTCACGTACATACCTTTAAAAACATACTTGTTCAGACAACTTATATACCGAAAGACGAATTCAAGAGATAGTTACTGAGGTATCTGAAGAACACTTTTCGATGAAAAATGTTGTTTTTGCATAAGCACGTCAGTAGAAAAGTTTTCCATCTTGTAACTTGATCTGGTGTAGAGTTTTTCTTTTCAAACACTTTCGAAACCGGCAGTTTAAGTGAAAATTGTTGGTATAGTATGCTGGACATTCAATATAAAGTAGAAGTTCCATCTATTATCTTAAAAAGAAATCCATAAATCGTAAGTATGTACTGATGCGAACACCTATCGGTAATCACTTGAATCAGATAATTGTGAGATAACGAATTTATAAGCGTTTTAACTACTTAATAGTCACTTGGTAATGGTCTCGTGGTACCACGTTCGAAACAAGTTTATTTGGTATTCGAGACCCTTACCAGTTACGCCAATTTTGTGCCTTATCGAAACGGCAATTTGCCGCTTTTTTTTAACTTTTTTGAATTATCTTAGCAAACATGAATAATATCGATGACGTATAGCCTTTGTTTTTATATTTAAATAAAATATAAAGAAAATTAATATTTTACTGGTATCTATATCACATATCTTTCTATGTGAAATGATTCTATGAAATCTGTGCACGATAAGAAATTTGAGAGAATTTATAGTTATTTTTAGTTAGCCTGAATTTTTCCACATGATGATACTAAACCGATGCTGGCAGGTAATTTTAATATCTATGCATTATGTAAGTTTGCTTCAACTTTTTGTAGCGTAAGTATATATATATTAATTGTTGCTTGTCTGGATTTACTTGTGCTCTACCAGTTGTGCAGCAAAGTCAAATGTCGCCAGAAGCCATTGAGCATTATTACAGCAGGATTCCCAGAATGTGGCTATAATAACATATACTCACCTTTCGACCAATATCAAACCTATTGTTATTGATACTTTCTACATCAGCAATCGCTGATATATATTTAAGAAATAACTTTTGAAACGTGGACATTGTTGTCCAAAATTGTAAAATGAAATTAGATCCGATCATCTACTGATAAGTTTTCTCAATAAAGTAATAGTTGTTAGAAGATAATCCTTATCAATAGATTCTACAATGCACAAAAATGAATTACATTTAAGATACAAGTGACCGTAATTACCAGTCTATCTAATGTTAATTTGAAAAATAATTCGGGGGCCAGTAGGCGTTTTGTAAGTGTAGTGCTAGGCTTATCAAGAAACGATATAATCTATAAATAAGAAAATAGCATCGTTATTTTTTTTTTAGGAACTAACGATGTTAGTGGATTAAGTCATTGTATTTGCCGGATAAGAAGGATATTTTGGCGCCCATCTTATATTGACGTTAGTGGTATCAAACACTCTGCTAGATATAAAATAGATCGAACGGCGCGAATATAAAAAAAATGTAAATTCTGATAATGGTCATTAGTGTACCAATTTGTTCAAATTATATATTACTTTTTTATAACGAATTCTTACGTTTGCCAATATAACCTTGGTTAATCCCCTATTGATTTGTACGTGCACGTGACAATTGAGAAGAAATAAATTTGTTAATTTGTCGAGACGGTTAATTTTTTTTAAGTACGTTGTTCATATTTCATAAAATATAGGTTTCTCCTATTAAATACTGCACTGTGAATCTATGAACAGTAACTGAAACTAAACAACATTCTACAAGTTGTTGTTGCTTCTACTGATGTTTCGTCTATACACTTGTTGGACATCTTCAGGATTCCTGTTACAGTTGCCGCTGCTACAAACTGACTGGCGATTATTTATTCGTTTTGGAACAACGGTGTGGAAATGTTACGGATCAATGAAGCGTTGCCAGACGGCTTAGTAAATTGGGATTTCCACGTATGATGATTTGTGTGATTTAAAGTGCTCAGGTGTTTGAAGATCTCTAGAGATTCACAGATTTTTCTACTATAATATTCCTACTATAATAGTGACTTTGTGTTGCGATCTTCTCAGGTTGTAACATAAGCTGCGTGTAGAGTTAAATTCGATTTAGTTATCTGTTTCCAGTTTTATGCTTAACGAGCGCGGACCCGGTTGCACGCAGCAATCACCTACAACGCTCGTATGAGGAGTGTTGACCGATCACATTGTATGTACACACGAACATGGAATCTGAGACTGAGGGCTTCTAGATGATTGCGATTTTTGATGAGGAACTAGTCTGAGAGTTTGGAATGCGATTATAACGGTGTCAGTAGTCACCATGTTAGTGTTTTTGCTTGGGCAGTAGAATGTACCAAAGCACCGAAAGCGAAGGCATTTTAAACATTTTCGTTGAAGATTCTCAATGGACAGACAATGAATTTTGTAGATGATAAGCAGCATATTCTAGTTAGAGACCGTACAAAAGCGAAGTAGAGCGGCATTATTGCATCGATTTGTGATAAGTGATTGGTGTTTCTAACTAAAGTAGAACAACGACAGAACAAAAGGGATATGCTTCAGAAAGGAGGAGTCTAAAATGTGATAACAATCAGTGGGGTGTTGAAGTATCATTTCATATCAACTTTGAACTACAGGACGTAGCGTTAAAATAAAAACAGATCGATTTTTATGTTTTGCGAGTTGGTTTTTGGTTTTATAATTGCATTTGGTATTAGCACGTTAAGTTTCTTATCTTAAATAAAATTTGCGTATATTTTTATGTTTTCTAAAAGACAATGAAGAGGCAAATCCAACGATACTACATATGCTATAGGTACTTTAAAAGAAATGTCTGTCTTTGCAGTAGTAAAGCTTTTGATAATCTGTTTTTGTTGTTTTGAAAGTTGAAAAGAGCCTAATAGTTCTCTGTGTCGCCAAGTTGATGAAGGAGCCGTTGCAAAGAATGTAATTATTTTTGTTATTTATTGTAATTTTATCATATTTTATCAAAAGCCTGAAAAGCAGGCATACTGTGTATCAAAAACTAATCAATGTAAATGAACCAATAAAACCTCAAACGAAGCTCGATACAGTGCGGAAATAACAATTAATAACAAAACAACTAAAAATAAAGGAAAAGTGCAGGATATAATAATAAATACTAAGAATAATTTACGCTTTTAGAATTGAGATTTGACAGTTTGTTAGCAATTGTTATGATTACATCGCCTGGTTACAAGCTCTTTGGATTAACCTGGCAACAATTTGGCGCTTGTTCCTGGTCAACTTTGCAACAACGAAAATGGATTACTAAAACATATACTGATGGATGTCCTGGTTACTCTTAAACTACAGTATAACGTGTGCGGTGTTGTATTCGCCTTTCTATTGTTTTTTTTTTATGTAAAAGTATCCAGAGAGTTCATTCAATATGAGAAGAATTACATCATTTCCGGTGATACCGAACACAACTTTGAGTAGCTACGAATTTATTTTCCTTTGTGGGTTTCAAACCCCGTCTCTAATTGAACCTTTTAACAAGAGAAAAGCCGCTTTGAAAAATCTCCATTCAAAGGCATAATCATCATATCGATTGACATTTTTTTGGTAAATAATGTTTAATGAAGTGAAAGTCTTACTAACACCTAGTGACGATCAATAGAAAGAGAAGCTGACTAATATGTAATTGTATAAGCGACTTAAGTAATACGATGAAGTAGCTCAATTTTTCATGTCGTTTTAAAAATGAGGAACTGTTTAGTTAAGACATTTTTCGCCAATCGAGGCCAGTTATCAATCGAGAACAACCACAGCAGTAGTGTAATGCAGAAATTAACATGTGTTTGTTTAGAGGGGTTTTACTTTAGCGTGCAAAGCTTCTGCTCTAATAGACGTAAATGGTCGAGGTGCTATGGAATTTTCCTTTAAGTTTAATGATGGTTACATCTCATTCAAAGGAGAATGAAATTTGAATTGAAATTTTATTTCCGAATGTGTAATTGAGAATTCGAACTGCTTTTGACAAATTTCGAGAATAAATTTGAGATTCCTTGTTTAGTGTATGGGTATAGTGCTCTTCAAAGTATTCAACAAAAATACAAATTTTGACCGTTATAGTAAGTGAAATCATTTACGATCGGCGTATAGCGAGTAAGTTACTCTTGTATTGAGAGAAAATTAGAATAACATTTGCTTTAGGCTTCGAGCGAAATTTATACGGCAGAGATTAAAGTTTTGGGCCCGCATCCTCCTTTGCGGCGGGAGACTTATGCAAGTTTAAATGCAAATGAGGCGGTGAACTTTCTCGTTGTGGATTTGGCGATATCATCAACTCGCTTTAAAGTTTGATGCATCCGAAACTCGTCGTTTGCGAACTCCTCTATTGAATTTTATAAAATCGTACTTTTTCCTTTTTTCTTGTATGCGAATTTCTTATGAATAATAAGTGGATACGATACGTATATCTTCGGAAAAGTACCTACAGACGATAAAAATTATTACAGGTTTCGAACCTTTTCACTTACAAATATTCCAAGTTTTTTTATTTATCGATTAAGGATATTTGGCTATCATGTACGTATAACTGGTTATCTACTTTACATTCAGCATTTTTTATATTCTTCTTAATATTCTTGCTAGAATCCTTTTGATTATACCTGAAAATCCGAAATATTCAAATACAGATTTTGAGGTAGCTAAAAAAAATGTCAATAATATCAATAGAGTCTCGAACATATTCTGCAAGCTAATTATAAAGAAATGATAATTAACTTGCAAAGGTATAGTTGTTCTAGACCAATATTGATACCACATTATCAAATTTATAATTAAACCAAGTAGTAAATCTATTAAAAGTAGAAGAAAAAATGCATTATCGATGAGTGTTGAGATAAGAACTGCATGTCGTATCAGATACGCTTACTGTATGGTTGTTTACTGTATCAAGAGTTACAGAAATTGCGTTGATATACCTGTTTATTTGCAGTTCTCGCTATTATAAAAAGAAAACTACCCTGTGCATCAAATGGGGGTGACTATGCTCTATCGTAATGAAAGAATTCACATACATGCGAAATAATGCTCATGATTATTGTTATGTGTTCTATCTAATTGTTCTAGCAAATGGAAAAAAAATGTTCAGATCGGATAACTTCTCTTTCAGGTGTAATGATAGTAATTCAGACAATAATATCGTCTGAGGATGATATGATAAACATCTGTGTTAAGGAAGACAACGCCATTGTTTTGGATTTACTAAACTTATTTCTCGACATAATTCTTGTAGTTCTACACACTTAGTTCAGCGATGTTTCAACTTTTTTTAAGCCATCCAAATAATATAACCTGTCGAACTCTGCAAAATAGGCTTCTGTTTTGGTACTTATTTCTTCATTTGAACCGTTTTCGGCCAAGCCATTTTTTTCAAGCTTGAAAAAAGAAAGAAGTCTTTTTCTCTCTAATCTGAATCCTTGTCCTTCCCTTCTACAAATAATCAACTAAGACTATGTCTTGCGAATCCTAAAAGATCGCTGCCATAACTTTTCCGACTGATGGAATTGTTTTAGCCTTCTTGGGAGTATGTTTGCCGGAAAAAACGTATTTTGCTGCCTCACCTTTGGCTTTTGGCGTGTAGTGATGCATCTGCATCTCATCTAATCACATAACGCCGCAGAAACTCACTTGTATTGCGCTCAAACAACTCCAAATATTGCTTTACATGTAATTCTGTTGTTGAACAATCGTTGGCAGACGCAGCACCCATCTCGCCGATAGCTTTTTCATACATACTCAATTTCTTGTAAAGGATGTTTTACATTCTCTAGCCTATGCCCGACGGCTTGCTAATACAATATCATGAACTTTATTGATTATATCGTCCGTAGTTATCTCAATGGGACGACCTGGTCGCGCCTCATCAACGACGGCTGCGCTTAAATTCATTACACTAGTATCTGATGGTAGTCATCGAAGATGATGATGATGGTCATTATTAACTGCTTCCAATTACTCTCTGATTTCTGCACACGCTTTTCTGTCCAAAATGAGAAATCGAAACACTGACTGGTATTGTTCTTTTTCAATGATTCTACAAATACATAAACTTGCTCGCTTTCAACAGCTCTCTGATGTTTTGAGAGACATCGCCTAAAGAATAGTAAACAGAAAAACTGAGCATTATTTGGCAGTACAGAATACCAGAGAAAATAGGACAAGGAGACCACAACATCGTTTTGGATTAAATGTTAACTATAGCATTTATGGTGGCAAATAGACAGCTCACGGACTCATAGTGCCAAAATTGTGAGGAATTACTTAAGAGTTTCCAAACCATTGGATCGGAAATTGTAGAGTTGTTGTATAGCGGTAAAGATCTCTTGGATCGTCTTTTATGGGAGGAGGTGTTAATAGTAATATTTATGAAGTTGATGTTGCACAACACATTGAAGAACTTCGAGGAAGACCCCAGAATGTTAATATAATTCCTAGAAAAACTACACAAAAGCCAGTTCAAACCGCCAGAAAGTTTTCAAAAACGCACCTTAAATATTTTGTACTCGCTTAGCAGCTCAAATTAATATACGCATGATGTATATTAATTTGAGCATAAAGAGTTATATTCACTATTGCTTTATCTGAAAATTGCAACGTTGACAAGTTTGAAAAGAATGGGAATCCAAGAGAAATCGGTGCACTGTTATTACCATCATGATAATTTTATTGGTGCGAATTAACGAAGGTTATTTAGTAGATACGAAAAACAAGGGTAACTTAAAAGTCTTAGATAGGTGGATGTTTCGCTTCATCAAGAGGATGCTTTTTAAGCTTGGTTTTTTAAATGGGTCGCCCTGTATGTTTTTTTACCACTTGATCGTACCACTATCGTATCCCTCACAATTACAGTCATACCATGAAACGCCTAAAATGGATGGTCTCTAAGAAAGCTGCAATTTTATTTTTGAATGCGGTTTCTTTTAACAAACAAATGTATTTTCCATGCTGGAAATAAATTTTCGATGTAATACTTTATGGTAGATTTAACGGTAAATTAAAATACACAGCGTGCCATTAAAAAAAACATTTTTCATGTTGCATTAATTGAATATTCTGGCATATTTCGTATATGCATAAGTAACTTTTGTTTGAAGATAATGTTTTTAGTACCATAATTCAAAGTAGACGCTATTTTCGACGTATTAATATATCTATAGCAGGATATTAAAATATTTGTTATTGAATAGATGCTGGCGGCGCATCCTTTTAAAGTTTTGGGAAACTTTACGCGAATTATGCCAAACAGTTTTTTGTGTGTTGACAAGATGAAATATACGAAAAAGCATCAATGATTTGCGGTGATTAAATTAAGAGTGGTTCGGAACGTATTTACGTTATTTACGCGCATGTAAATAGAAGAAATATTTCCGGATTTTCCGACCTTTCTCTCACCGAAAGCACGTGCGTCGATGTTTTCACTCTCACAACACAGATGTCGCTTGTTCGACGGGCGTCGCGATCTACCGTCCGGTCGGCGTCAACATCGATTTTACTTGAAACTCCTGCGCGAACTAAACGTGTGAAATCACAAACTAGTGATTCGCGATCCAACTGCACACATATCGAGCCATCCACATCCGCGTACATTTAATACATACCGTACACACATACAAGTTTTTTGAAGTGATGTAGAAAAAAACGCAGCACGTAACCACACGTCTCGCACACCGTCAAATGCACCCTTCGAACGAAAACAAACCGGCTGAATGGACATTTTTCGCTCGTGAACGTGTTTATTAGACGCCGATCTAGACGAAAATCCTGTCGTGATAGTAACATTTTCCGGCGAACATGTAGGGACGCGAAAAGCCGTAAAGGATGGTTTCTTTTTACCACCGATGAACGAACGCAACAATCGCGTTTCGTTTTGTTCCGGCTAATGTTTGAGGTGGTGTTGAAACTATGACGTTCAGACTTTTAGTGATATAGCAATGACTTTGGGGAGCAGAGGGCCTGGTCCCCCTTGGGGGGTTGTTTTAAGCTTTCTATTTCTGCTTGTTGTGTTACCCGCCCTGGTTGCAGCCGAAAAGAGTAAACATTGTAAGTTTTTCTACTTTTTTATTCGTATGTAATATGCAAATTTATTTAATACTTTTTTTATATCAACGTAACTAACTTTGCGACAGTAGTTCCTTATTACGTGTATCTAATTAATGTAGATTATTGTTATTATTGTTTAAAAAATGCAATATAAAAACGTTAACATACGTTCATACACATCGAAAAGTAAGTCTGTATGTGTGAACATGGTTATATACCGATATAGAACCGATGTAGAACTATTTTTAGAAACTAAATTGAATATCACGTGTTAAAGCTTTTATTGAAAAAATACTTTTGTTATGCAAATTCGGATGTTTTCTTTGCTGCTACTTGTTTGATTGTTATGGCTATCAATTTTAATTTAAAGTTTATTTTAGTAACAATTCTTTAATTGCATGAAGTATTAATAACTAAAATTTAGCGTAACAATGGAAATTAGATAAAAAAGGAGTACTGTGGTGTAAAATTTAAACATACACTTTCCTACAAGGTTAATTTTTAGAAAAGGAAAGAACACGTTCTGTTTTACCACTATAAGCATTAACATTAGTTTTCGTATATCAAACTTTGTAAGGAAAATACAGTTTTTAAAATTGAAATTTTAACAAAATTTAATATAAAATGCGTCTTTTAGTATAAATTTACTTTGTTCCATGAGAGAACGATCAATTATAATAAATAAATAGAGATGATATAAAGAGTAATATTATAATACATGAAAATAGCCGTATTTATCGACAACGTAATGATAAGTAGAGAATCTGAAGTGTTAAATCTAACGCGTACTTTAACATATTACTTCTACAAGAAATGCTCTCTCAACACTAAGAAGATACCATGAATTAATAAACGTCTGTTGATACCACCCCATTTTTCTTTTTTTTATTTATTTTATTTTTTCTTTTATATTATTTTTTTTACAATTCTTCAGAAAATTTACAGGAATTTCCCAAAACAATTTCCATAAATGCAATTGCAAATTTTAACTTTTGTATGACATAAGATTATTATTAATAGCTTTGTACATTACAGTGTTACAAGATTTTTTAAATTAATTGTAATGGATCACTGGCAATTGCAATAAAACGTATCTGAACGACTGGAGCCCACGTGAGGTACATTAAACTCTATCTTTTCCAAGAAGAGGCGGGCAATCAATTTTGTTATTTGATCAATTCAAAATTAGCATAAATGCCATATTGGGGGCTGCAGATGATGTAGCCACATTTTTTTTTATTTGTTTTAGTGCAGAGTGTGAATACAAATGCGGATTAATAAGCGGCAAAACAAAAAAAAAGGACGGTATCAAATGTCTACAGAGATACACTGAACGTAGTTCATCATACTCCTAATAACTAACAGGACTAAAATAACACGATTGCGTGTAATGCACAATCAGCAGCTAGAAATGCGGAAATATATAGCCACTTAAGTTGGGTATTTTTCTTCAGTTCGATTGTTAGAGGGTTATGTATGAATTTCTCGTTTTGATAAACGGCTTTAGATGTTCTAAGTAAAAGGGCGTATTTTCAATCATTTGCTTTCAAAATTACTAAAGTGTGAGAGATATTTTGACAAGACCCAAAAATTTTTAATCTTTAAAACTACAGCAAATTTACTGAAATCGTTGTCTTGGAAGTAATGAATAAAATTCAGATCTCTACGCTTGCCTTTAAAGAAAAATGAAATACGAGTGGTTGCAATTTCATTTTTGAGGAACCTTTGTAGCGTTCTTTTTATATATTCAACAAAGTTTTGGAAATTTTCTTCAAATAGATTGCTGTCTTCTGCTTCTCTTTATTACATTTCGAAAAAAATACATAATTCCAGGATTAGTGTTTTCTAGAATCTTTTAATTGTCACAGAAAATAATAATACAGTCATGTCGTATTTGACTTTTAGCGGAGAACGTATCAAATTGTTAAAGAAATCTGACGGAGATAAAAAAACGTAGTCGATGTTTTGAACTAGTTACGTAATAATAAATCTCTGGAACAGAGAGACAATCAATTAATAGATTGGAAGCTATTTCCACAGCAAAGAAAAATGCTATTCTATTTCCAAAAAAAGAAACAAAAATAATAGTAATTTAAAAATGATATTAATAACGTAATAACTTTGGCAAAATTAATAAAAAAATATGGCGATTATTGAATGCTAGGTCGATCCGCCCTTGCATTTTTTTAAAGACAAATTTTATAGAAAGAAATGTAAATTCGATGATTATAGAGTTACTTTAGGAAAACTGTGTTTTTATTTGTTTCCGCATCTTTAAATTACGCTGGGAACTTCCTTCCTTTTAGGTAGCGTTAAAGTTATTTAGGAGGAAGTTTGATAGAAGAGAATTATTAAATTTAGGATCTCTGGACGCGAGGAATGTACCGGAGGCTTGAAACTTTATAGGATTTATTTCTACTTCCGAGTAAAATGGAGGGTTGGAGTTATCCTTTTGCTTTGAATCACATACGCATTTGTGCTTGTATACCTAAAGTAATAAAATGAATTTTTTGCACAGTCAATTGCCAAAAGGTACTATATTATTTTAATTAATGGACTTTTATTTTATAAATTAACTTTTACTATTACTATTTTAATTTGTTACCTAATACCTGCAATGCAAATTCTTTTCGGGAAAATGTTTTGTTTTTTCTTCTTATTGGATTTTTGTTCTGAAGAAGAAGTATATATATTCTCATTTTCTTCATTCCCGGCTGCAAAAACGTTGTAATTATTCTTGAGCGCAGCTACGAAGAAATTACTATGTAGTAAATAAGTAATAAGCTCAAAGTTTTAAATCTTCATAATTTGTGTGAAGAAATACCTGTCCTAATTATTTTTTGTCGCCTGTTAACAACTTTAACCAATATCTATCCATGTGTCGTTCTCTCTTTAAATTGAATTTTAGAAATTGAGAATCTAAGAAGACCTATTAAATTAATCTACCATTGGAGAAGAACGGAAATAAATTTCAATGTCCCTTTAAAAGTTTTAGAGCACTTAGTAGTTAAATCTAATATCTTCCGTCCATACGAAAGCTATTAAAGTAACTTTGACCAACTGCACTTAAAGACAGACAAATTAAGGTTTCGGTTTAATAATGAATACAACTTTGCTTGATGCTAGACGTAAAAAGTGAATTACGTACAAGCATATGCAGCGCGTTTCGCTGCATATCCTAATTGTATTTCTCCTAATTATTTCAGTGAAGAACATATATTTTCGAAAATCATCCCAATTCTTATACGTAATCATGAAACGGATGATAAGTTTTTGTATTAGTAGTAGTTTATTTAACTTGACTTGACACATAACCTATGGTGACTTGCACTGTATTGGCGGAGTTAATACGTAGATAACCAAAGTACTTGGCGACATATACCACGTTATTTTGTTATAATGTACATACATACATAAAGAGAACGCTTACGTTTCGTCCTCCCATCAACCTGCTCCATAAGTTTGATGTGGTTGCTAGCTTTATAACAGTCATAAAACATCCTGTGTATATACTCTAGGTTGTATACGTCCACAGATGTACATCTTTACAAGCAGAAACCATTTACATATGACAAAACCTTACTGCAACTCCTGATAAGTTTTCTAACGAGTTTATGTTTATAGAGCGGAAAGATGCATCATGCAAAAGTCGTTACAGACGCAAAAGTTTGACATTAAATCTAAACATTAAGAAATAACGTGTCACTAGTATCTACCCCGTTGCAAAACTTTTAAACTTTCGAGCAAATGTAAATAGTTTCTTGGTGTGCGTTCAGAGGTTTATTACTTATACTGCAATACTGTCCTCTTGCAAAGGTTATTTGTTTTCTCTATAATTTGGCGTAAAAAGGGAAAATCGCAAAATAAATACGAAAATAATTCGAATTTTCGTTCGAGATTTAATGTTTTTTTAATCTTCGTTACATCGTTTTTGTTTTTCAACCGAAGAAGATAAATAAAGTCTAAAATCACTTAATTTGCCCAGCACACTAAATTGATATTTAGCAAATACTATTACAATTTTTCAACTAGTTTGCTTAACGAACTATGAATTTTTGTTCAATTTTCATTCTTTCTGAATGTCTTATTTGAGTTTCCTTTCGAAATCATTCTAACCACAGACACACACACAAGACACCTCGTCAAGCTGCTTCTTATTCTTCCTTTTTTTTTCTGAACTACTATGAGGTAGGAATGGAATTGAACTTTCTGATGGGGAGCTGTTGTCTATTGGTGTTTGTCTTCTAGGGACATCAGTTTCTTGGTGTTCAATAGTCTCTGGGAAGCAAATTGATTCATGTGTCTAATACAATGATTGAATAGAAGAGTTATATTGTGTATTTTGTCGCATACTTATATCTGAACTTCTGTTTAATTAAAGGATCGAGGTCGACTCTGTGTGGGGTCACCTTAATAAAAAAAATTGAGTGTCCCCTTTCTCACAAGTTCTTTATCGGAAATATAAGCATTTATATATTTATAATAAAGAACTTGTGGGAAATTTCATTTTTTTCTATTCTGTTTAATTGAAATCCTTTTGTGTCACTATCTAAAAGTGGTCTGGGAAGTTTTCCGTTCGCACTTTGCACAGCTAAATAAATTAAATCTTCAACTAGAAAGCTCGGGGAATATTAAATTAGCATGCACGGGAAACACGTCTAGATAAACTTTATGCATTTATTTCTAAAATCGAGCTTTGGATAAATAAGCATTGAAGCGTCGTGTAATGAAATGAACGAAGAAATTCAAACAAGTATTATAATCCAATATCTTTTGCAGTTTTCGGTAAAACATCCGAAATTTTTTCATATTAAACAGATTTTGGGAGATGGTCGTGGATATTGTTGCCAAGTTTGATTCATGTTATTTCAATTTAATTGAGTGGAACACCTTGTACATTTTTACAAAATCTAACAAAGAAGCTCTTCTGGATTCTTTTTTATAAACATTTTCTTATACCCTAAACGCTTCCTTCTTTAGCATTAAATATGATGCAGATAAGTTTGTCGTGTATTAAAAACACAGAGTGCTTTGTGATATTCATTATAATAGTACCAGAAAAGGTAACGTCTTCTGGTGCTATTCCATTATCGACTCGAAATAACCGTAATATTTCTACATACATTGTCTAGTAAATTAACCAGCACGTATAAATAATAAATAGCCAGACAAAGTAATGTTGATTGGAGTACAATATAAAACACACAGTAAAAGATGTTCCCAGCCCCACCACCCGCCGAATTTGACATTTCCTATACACTATCATTTTGTGCCGTGTTGTGCCGCAAAAAGAAAATGTTGCTCTTTAATATTAACGGAGTTATAACCGTTTGTTTTTGGTGGGGTTGGGGAGATGCCAGCGCCGTCACATCCGGATTTTGAAATTTCGTATACGCTATCATTTTACGCTGGTTTTATGTCGTTTTGTGTCGCAAAAAGGATTCTTTTTGCTTCAATATTAAGCTAGTTATAATGCTTTGAATTCCGCGCTTGACATGTCCCCAGCTCCGCTACCACAGGGTTTTCAAATTTCGTGAAAGCTACGTTGTTTCGAAAGTTAGTTCACTGTTTTCAGATTAAGGTTTCTGATTAAAAGGAGGGTGTTATTAAAAAGTAATAATTTTTCAACAGTAACTAGTTAATAGTTCATCATTAAAAGTTCATTTTTGTTCTCGAATTAGTTAACACATTTTCGATATAAAGAACAGAAATGTTTATAAAAAATAGATTCCCGAATATTCTTTAACATGCACGGTGTCCCATTTAAATAGTTATTAGTAAATCGTTAAATAGGCCATCTTGTTGATACTCTGAACTCTTTGATGAAATTATATCAGGTATTTCAAAAACTAAGGTAGATACAGAGAATATTAATGAAGGTTGACAAAAGTTATCTAAAATCGAAATAATATTTGTATTGTACGCTTTTGAAACTGAACCTGTACTCTTGAACATAATTTTATGTTGTGCAGAGCTAGTTTCTGAATACTTCGAAAACTTTTTTTCTAAATGATTTAGGGAATGGATTACTTTCAACCCCTCTACTAGGTGGACACGCTGTAAATAAATAATGCTGTGTGGCATAATTCGTGCGCATTTTGCATTGAGGATTCCACTTGAACACTTAAGTACTTTGTATATGATTAAATACTTCGGAATTTATGATGTTACGGTTATGTATTTCATCTTGCAAAATCCTTCCTTTAGGGATGAGTATTCGTCATCTTAAGTAATATCATCAATAATATTTCTGGTTGATCGTTACGGCAATGCTAAGCTTTAAATTTCCTTGCGCGTCTAATTTCCAGTGAAATTGATCTTAGGAGACACCTCATTAGTAACGCACGTATCCGAGTAAAAGACTACCATAAGGCGGGGGGAAGGAAGAAGAATTTAATCAAGAGTTTCGCCATATCGGGCGAGCGGAACGATTGCCTAGCCGGGGTTGGTTAATATGGATTTCTCTCGTAGAAGCCACCTTGGTTGGCCTGAAACACCTACAGAGTGAAGTGATATTGGAAGTGCGAGAATCGTCTTTCCATCAGGGTTGAATACAACAACGCGTTGAAACGTTAGTAGTATCGTCGGTGTTGGTTCGGAATTTGAAGCGTCACGTCTCGAAGTTATGGGCCGAATGCTGGATTTCGGTTGCATGTTCCTTTAAACGGTCTCGTTTTGCCGATCATTAAAATGCAAAGATGATCGCGAGATTTTTCGCAGTCGAATGCGCAGAGCAATGCAACTGGATTAAATTTTAATGTTAGTACTACAGCGAATTGGACGATGTGCGAGATATAACAATATATACATAATATTGGGTTTTTAGATTTAGTCGTATTTTTACACCGGAGAAAAATAATTCTGCAATATTGACAAGGAATATTGACACTAGAAATAATCTGATATATAGACATCCGCGGCCGTTCCTTGGTTTTCGGGCCAGCGTTGTCGTAGTTTCTCTCAGAAACTACGACAACGGAGTTCTAATCTGGAAACCAAGGATATAGTACATTTATTGGTGCTCACTGAATTACAAATTATTGTTTGGTTTTCGTATATGGTTTCTGAAAAAAAGAAACTACTTGATCCACAGCAATAGTACTAAATTTAGGACTCTCATCTTTTGCAAGAATTTTGGATTTAATGTCAATCCTTTTTGCAGATCAATTTTTGTTGGGTCCTTAAAAAACATATTCAGCAAACGTTTGTGTTTTGTCTTCTAAATCTATATAATTTAAATTGTCGAGTGATGGTGTTACATTCAATCAATCATTTACTGTCTATAACTATTGGAATATTGAAAAAATAGCAGAAATATACAACATATAAAATACAGGTACGTATACATACAATGTTATCTAGATTATACAGGTCTCAAATCTTCGCCCCTTGAACTTAACCCTTTCTTTGGGAAGCAAAAAGTCGTAGAGAGCTAAAACGAGTATGCTGGATTTGGAAGAACGATTATGTTATTTTTCGCCAATAATTGCTCTACGATGAAAGCAGTATGGGGCTCCGCATTACTATTAGGGGTAGACTAGACTGAACTAGAAACTGATAGGGTACCCTAGAATAAGAACAACAGAATTTTTTTCTAACGACCGAATTGAGCGATTTTAGTGTACAACCTCCTCCAAAGAATTACATCATATTAAAGTTTATGTAAATATCTCGGCAGCTGTAACAGATATAATTTGTTTTTTAGAACATAATTTGAAGTATATCTTTGAAGGAGGCTGCAGGTCGAAATCGGCTGATTCAGGTATTGTTCTTATACTAAGGTTCTCTTTCAGTCTCTAGAGTTTCATCGAAATCTTTGAACTGTACATATAAGCAGTAATAATAATACTTATTAGTATTTACCGTATGTTAGCATAACAGAAAAATAATCACAATTGGATTAGAGCGTTCGAACTTAAAGCACTGACTAGTGGAACTAGATTGCTGTAGGTATAAAAACTATAAAATTATTTACAATTTTGTCTTACTTAAGCACAGGTAAAAAAGGAAAAAGGGCAGAAATAACAAAATAGTCTTTGTTGGAAAACATCAATTGAAATAGCTGCGAAAAAATGAAACCAATAACTTAGAAGAAAATTGAGGTGTCACGGTGGGAACTCGCTAGCAAACAACGGGAAACCGGAAAAAATCAATGGTGAACTGTTATTTTTCAGTCGCTGTAGTAAAAGCACAAAAGCTCTATAACAACAATGAACTTCATGTTAAATAACCCGAAGATTTCCGGCGCTAGATGGTCGAGTGTAGATTAAATGGGTTTTATTCGCGTTACCGAATGTCGCATGTTCGTGTGATACAAACCGGTGTGTCACTTGTTCCCTTCGCTTGTACTGTAGGACTACAGACACACATCTACATCTGTACATGAATAGATGTACATATATGTACTTAGATTCAACGTACATAGCTGTTGCACGACAAGACATGGCTCGAGTTTAGTAGGAAAATGAGGTGGCAATGTTAGTCGCTTCCTACGCAAGATCTTGATCTTGTGTATTTCTTGTGCACAAAAACATCCCTGATTTGATTACTTCACGTTAAGTTCGTTAACTTGACAGGGTAGTACGAGAGAGATTTGCTATATACAGAGTTTTCTATGAAACTCATTCACACAAAAGTTTTCGCAGTTATAATTACATATTAGTAATCTAGTAGAATGTATTTACATAATGTTTGTGTCGGAGACAATGAAAACTTCATGCTTTTTAGTAATAATGCAACATTTAATTTATCACATATAGAGTGTCTAGAAATTGAGATCCAGTTTATGAATATTTTATTCGAGGAAATCGACTTTTTTTAATGGAACGCACTGTATATGAGCACACTACCCTATACTTATCTTGTGTAGTTTAGGAATAATAAGCTGCTGTGTGTATCACTTAAAATTTTATAACGGTTAAGCATGGACAAATAATAATTATCGTTTAGTCAAAAATTAATAGTCAAAGATATTGCAGAAAAATTACATTTTTATTCGAATAGAGATGTTTTAAATCTATTTTATATCGAGAAAGAAATACTTCGGAAGATCAATAGATTGGTCTCAATGGACCTTGACTTTGTTCACCTAGATCTATCCACCTTGGTCCCCTTAATTTTTATTTATGAGATCATATAAAAGATCAAGTTTACACATCTGCTGTTGAAGATGGAGAAGACCTGATAAACAGAGTGCATGGAAATTTCAGAAATCTTAACCAAGAGGAGAGTTACAAGAAGTGAAATACTAAAGAAGATTGGAGTGCCTCGGGCAGAGTGATATTTCAGAACATTTGTAACTTTTAATTTTCATTTTGTCATCTCTCATGTCATATTATGCACTTTTCATTCTGTTTTCCGTTTTGTATTTTCTACACACGCATATCATATAATATGTATTTAAAATATGTCAGTTTAGCTCTTTTCAAGATTTTTTGTTTGCGCATTTAGATAGTTTACAATCACAACTGCTTTAAATTTATTTTTCCATTGCCAAATGTAAAGTTATAATTGATGGTATAGCGACACCTAATATACATCGATGACGATTGCGTTTTTGCTAACAGCAGTGTACTCATATACACTGCGTTCCGTTAAGAAAATATTGAATTCGTTAAATAAATTGGATCCTAAATATTGCATTACAACTAGAAAGTATCGAGTTTTTATTGTTTTCGCTATGAATATGACACGGTTTGTTTGTATTTCTAATATCCAATTTCGAAATTTTGAAAAAATGAAATAGAAAGTATGTCATTCCATTAAGAATATCAATGTCGGTTATGATTTCTGGTATAGCCGGAAGAAATACGAGTCTAAAGTTAATAGTAGAGCAGGCGTGCTTATTGCTTGCTACAAATTTTTAGGAATAGGCTACGTGGCTAACTGCGGAAACTTTCAATAAACGGGCTGCACGGAGAACCCTGAATATTAGAAAAAGTTCATTATCTGTTTAATGTGAGATAGAATGAAATTATTTGATTATGTACCCGGTGGGTCATTTCCGCACCTAAGTACATGAGTTTAATGCAACGTAAACTTGTAGATCTTTAAAACTACATAGAAACTACTTCCTGTTTTTGTTAAGGGGTTGTAATAAATTCACTTGTGAAAGTTTGAAATTTTTACTTTTTCTGAAAGTGCATTGGAACTAAGGAAGCTAGTCGCCCACGTAAAGTAGGTATCGGGTGTTTCCAAAATCAATCAGCCCCTTTCAAGCTACCATAATTGCGAACACCCACAAGATAGAATATACCAATGTGTATGTAAAGCGACCCATTGTGAGTTTTATTGGATACAACCATTAATTTTTATATATGTTCCATTAAATTTTATACCGTTGTCCGGATGGACAACGATTCTGTCTTAGTTATGATAATCTAAGTGATTACTTTTTGATCACTTGTGAGAAAGTAGAAAAACCGTAATAACTTCTCAAAAAAATCAAATGGCGCGGTGGGCTAATATTGCTATTAGCAAAAAGGAATTCGTGATAACTTTGGTTTATCTTAACGGATTGTTAAGAACCTGGACACGCTACGAAGAGAAATTTGTGAAAAATAAGATTCAGTTTGAGCATATGTTTCTCTAGTCGAGCGTTAAGGGGCTCCACTCCGTTTAAAGGTACCGTTTAACTTTTTTCAATTTATAAATGGAAGAGTATATTGAAAGTTATTACCGACAATGGATCAAAATAGGAGAGATTGACCAAAACCGGAATAACTTTTAATTTATAAAGGAAAGTAGAAACTAACTTACTTACGTTCCTTGATAAATCGTTACTTATTATTGCAGATTCTTGAAATTATCTCGCAACGGTAAGAGGACCGGATGGTAAGGTAGAGACAAACAGAGCTGTTTAGGTAGGCATGAAACAAAAGGCCGTTAAAGTACATTCTTTATTATAAAAGCGCAAAGTATTGAAGATTTTCACCAAATTACAATTAATGCATTAGTGCTGCACTTATTTCCGTAAGTGATAACGTATGCACGCAAAGTGTACTCCAACAGCAGCTAACCCAGATATTTTCGAGCACAAAATAACCTGCTTGTTTGTTGACGCAGAGCGATAGAAATTGACCCAATATACACCGCCGTACGATGTGCCATTTGTGCAGTAGATTGGTCGTTTAATACAGTTTATTTCGACCATCGAGTACGATTGAAATGATTAAAAATCAATGTCAATTGGCGGAAAAAGGCTTTGAATGATAAATGAATACGGTAGGGTTGGACATTTTTACACTTTTTGACAGGAGAAATGTAGTGGATGCATCCGAATGACATCTCAATATGTGGATATAGATTTTTAAATTAAGTTGCGTGATACGCGAGAGTAACCGATTCTCATTACAAGGAGTTTTAGATTTTATTCTTGATTATCGCAATTATTCAATTCAACACAGTTCGAATACACGTGAATTGAATTTGAAACAATAACAGCAATTTGTGTTAATTTATGAGTTACTGTTATACAATTCTGCTTTAAAACATTATCCTAAATTCATGGGCTTAAGATAACAGTGTGGACTTTGATGTCCAAAGTCAACAAACTTGGTGGGAACAATGTTTAACTTTACGCTTGTTATCACAGGAGTCTTTCTGGAACAGACTCTATTTGTATTAAACATTTAACTTTTACTTGCAATACAGGGTACACGTTGAGTTGGCCCACGATTTAGCTATTTTCTCTGTTTATACGGATTATGTACTGGTTACATTTTGGTTTTGTAGGAAGTGAGTCTTTGGCAAATATTGTTGTGAATAGTTCATCAGTTTTTTTATAGTAACAACGTTTAATTGGAATAATTGTAAGTGGTGTAGATACCGCGAAATGTTGTCGCTTTGAGACTTAGTAAAAATAGTAGTAATTCATTGACCTATGAATTTAGGATAATGTTTTAAAGCAGAATTGTGTAATCAACAAAATCAAAACATCGAAGACTGGAAAAAATTAGAGTTGATAATGCGATATTTTAAGTCCAGTAACTCATAAATTAACAGAAATTGCTGTTATTGTTTCAAATTCAATTCACATGTATTCGAACTGTGTTGAATTGAATAATTGTGATAATGACAAATAAAATCTAAAACTCCTTGCAATGAGAATCGGTTACTCTCGCGTTTCATGCAACTTAATTAAAAAATCTATATGCACACATTGAGGTTTCATTCGGATGCATCTCGCTACATTTCTCCTGTCAAAAAGTGTAAAAATGTCCAATCCTACCGTATTCATTTATCATTCAAAGCCTTTTTCCGCCAATTGACATTAATTTTTAATCATTTCAATCGTACTCGATGGTCGAAATAAACTGTATTAAACGACCAATCTACTGCACAAATAGGACATCGTACGGCGGTGTATATTGGGTCATTTTCTATCGCTCTGCGTCAACAAACGAAGCAAATCATTTTGTACTCGGAAATATCTGGCTTAACTGCTGTTGGAGTACACTTTGCTAACGTACATACGTATCACTTACGGAAATAAGTGCAGCACTAATGCATTAATCGTAATTTGGTGAAAATCTTCAATACTTTGCGCTTTTATAATAAATTAAATTAACATTATTCCAAAGAAAATTTTTTCTTCAATTTATGGTACCTTCAGAAAATACTTAAAAAATAAACTTCACAATTGGATCTAAACTAATCTGTCTTAGTTTAGCTCCAAAAATCATAGCTGGACAGCCATAATAACAAAAACCTGTCTAGGTTTAATTCTTTATTTGATTTGCTAAATTTTCGATACATCAATATGCCCTGGAACGTCCCAGCAGCTTATTTTGTGCTCTTTTGTATGTCACATGTAAATGTCTTGTATGTTCTTTTGCACCAGTTGATGATTAAATCTTTTAAATTGTTGACTTGATAATTCAATATTGCTCGCCCTTATGAGGACTTTATACAAAGTCGAAGATTTGGTAAATCAAATCAAATAAAGAATTAAGGCAACTTTTTATCTTTTCGCCTATCCAACTGTGATTTTTGGATCTAAACTAAGCGTCATTAAGAGGTTTGCGAGTACCCATTACTTCCCTTCACGAAAATGCTTTAGTTCTTAATGTGAAGAAATTGTTGCATAAATTCCGCTTCACATATCATTGTAAATAATGTAATGGCGTAAGGTTATGTCATGTCTAAAAGAATTCGCTTTCTTTCTTGGCAACTTTGGTTTACTTTAAGGGAACGCTAAGAGTTTTTATTCGTTTTAAAGAGATGTTCGAGAGCATCAAGAAATCTTATTTAATTGCACCATACGTTTCCCAGTCGAGCATTAAGGGTATATTCACTGTAAGTACGGAAACTGTACTCGTTTCTGCAGGCTTACGTGTAGACCAACCAGCGAGTAAAGGTTGTGGAATGATCTTGATTGTGCCCGAACTGGCTAATGGTATAACGTATAACGTAAAATTACGTCAATTACGTGGTGTGACAAACGAGTGAATTACAACTTGTTTGGAACTATGCAATTGGAGCGAAACATATTGTAAAACTAACATTTATGAGATTATCCCAATGTTTAATTGTTGACATACTTGCATTAAAAAGAATGTAACTTAGGACCATGACATGACTAGGAATAGAACGCGTGATAATCGAAATCGTTTATGTTTTCGTAATAAATTTATTATTGTATGAATTCTTTTAAAGTCCTTTTTAATACAATAATGTAACGTAGATAACAAATGATTTTCGATGTTCACATAAAATGTAAAGCATAAATATCCGAATTGCTGACTCGAAGCTAATGTACGAGCGATTGTGAGCTTCTATGGCGGGGAATATTGATGGAGTTAAATGTTTGGTTAACTGTGCGTGCATGTAATTATAATAACTTTGCTTTAAAGGTTTTGTGATCATTAATTACGAACACCGGTTAATATAAACTTATGCGTTCCGTTAAATATAATCAGTATACATACTACATATAACTTGCGACCTGCTAAAATCGATTCTAGTAATTTATGTGAATTTAACACGCATGTATTGATAACCGGATTAAGTGATGGATTTTTAGCGCAACAGTGTAAACGAATAAAAGTAAAAAACTGTCAGCTTTTATAAAGTTCAACGCAACGGTATTTCGTCGACAGAAAGAAATTCATAAATGGGAACCGAAAACATGAAGACGCGGTTATACAATCGTTAAAAAACAGCCATTCTACATCTACAATCATATTTGAGGAGTATAAAAGTTGAGCAGTGTTTCCTTTTTTCCCCAGCGTAAAGTATAATCTTACTTATCGTATTGCTTGTAATTATAGGAGTATTACCCCGGGAAAATAAAGGAATCCGGTTGCAAAGGATAAGAAAGGAAAACGGGAAAATGCGGATTATATGTCTTTAGAATAAAAATTTATGCCCGTTTTAAGAACTCAGATGTTCTCTGAGCAGATTTCGTAGATTAAAATTGCTAAAGTTTTTAACGAGTCCATCGATATAATTAAATGTGATGTTTAACATTGAAAGTGAAAGGTTTTTATTGGATATGATAACAGTTGAAATTGTGGTTTTACGGAAGTTTTTGAAGGGGAAATTTTACTCTTTAAACGCAAAAATGTTAAACTTGCTTTGCCTATTAAAATTTACAATACGAGGGTTGGTTTCTAATTACGTATCAATATGGTGTTCGGTGCGTTAAAGATCCCTACCGGAGCGGAGGTTCAAACATCTTTGGATTCGGCAAAATTCTAGTAAGGTAGGTGAATCTTGCAGCGACTAGACAGACTCGTGTTTTGTCGACTCTCGGGGAAACCAGTAGGCAAGACGAACAGCCTCGCATGAGTCGAATAGACACGAGTCTGTGTAGTCTCTGCAAAAAATTAATAATTGCCCCAACCTTGGTCGTCTCTACTAATGATTACAGTAATGTAATATAATAAAAAGTGCGAGGTGTATTCCATAACCAGAGGTTTCACCGGATAGTACAATAACAACAACGAGGGTAGCATCTTAAATTTTTACAAACGACCACTACATGGCTCTATAGAGATTTGCCATTATCGGCTGAATAGTTTGTTTACAGTAGATATTTAAAAAAAGTTGCGAAAAAATGAAAATTTCACGTGGAGGTGAAAATTTGTGATTTTCTTGGGTTTTCCGATGTAATTACATTTTTGAAAAATATTAGCCTTGGTATGGAGTCGAACCCTTTCTATTCCCTCAACAAATATGCTAACCACTATATCACCGGGTCTTGCTGGGATCGAATCACTTTTTAATGCCTAGATCTTATTTCACTTCCGGAAGCACATATTATTTCATTAATTCACGTGAGGGTTTACGACTTTGGTAAAGGCCTAACACAACAACAATGCTTCGAAAGGCTTCGTTAAAATTTCTAGAACGTCAGCATAAAATTGGTTGGTGCCTTTCCTGATGGATTCCGCATAATTTGACCCAAACACAAAAAAGACTGTTACCACTTGGAGTAAGGAAGTGCCCAGAAAATTTGATAAAGAACTTAAAAATGTGTATACAGTCGATACTGTACTGTACCTGTTACGATTAACAGGTAACGAAACTTGGATATATTCGTACAAGTCGGAATGTAAAAAATAATTGTTTGGGTGTTCCCAGGTGAACCGAATTCATTCACAAGACACTTTCGTTTATTTCACTGGACCTGCCGCAAGCATTGTTTTAGAGTATTAAAGAACAGTTAATTGTGAATGGTATATAACAATTTGTTTGTTAAAAGTCTTTGTTGAAATTATAACAGTGGCAACTGTTACACATCAAACAATTGATTAGTTGAAGGAAAAAAACATCAAACAAAAGGTGCGTGGACACCGATTCTTATACCTCTATGAAGTTGTTGCGGCCGTCAAAAACTATCTTTGGTGTGGAAAAAGTATTTCGAGAATGTATGCGAATATTTTGGAAAGTAGTAAAACGATTTGTACTAAAAAATGCTTTCTTTCGTTATTTTTGTAAAAACTTAGATGATATCCGTAGTGTACGCTATTCAATAATGCTATTAAGACAGTTCAGTCGTTAAAATAGCATTAATTTGTATATTGTAGTGCCGTTGAAATTGTAGAAGCTAATGAAATACGTATATTAAGATATCACATGCCATTTTTTATGGTAGTTATAACATAAAGACATAAATAGGTGAAGATGAAATTGTTGTTTTGTAATCAGGTAAGGCACTGTTGCAAATAATTTTTTAACTAACTTTTTTGTTTTCAAGAAACTGTTTCCGGATAGATTCTCAAGTAATGTAGTCCTTTGCATTCATATTTTCTAACGCTGGCGTTATTTTCCTTGTTGTTTCAACTTTTTAGCATTAATTTAAAAACTTAAATTTGCGAAAATGTTCCTGGCATAAATTTACGTGAGACGGCGGTGGACAAAGGCACAAAGTATCTCTAGGTTGCTTGTCTTTTGCATAATGAACTGTTCAAAAGTTGCACTTGTTTCTAAACTAAGCCACATTTTAGTTATGTACTCGCTTCTCTCGCTTGTGTAAGTTTAAGTTTTATTATTCATGAAACTTTATTTTTGAGTTGTACACCGATAGAATTGTGTATATTAAGTGCTGTTAACATGTAAATGCAGTAAAAATGTTTGAATTCAATACTACATATATTTTTCTTGATATGTTATGATATTTGTCTTCTTCATGTTACTACCCTAACCACATTCTCTCTAACTCTTCCAACGCGAGTCCCCAGATTTTCTGCTATTTTCAAAATCTGATTTAAATGGAAGCTGTGTAATTATTTAACATTTTCTTCTTTTAGAGTGTTTCTTTAGTATGAAGTTTCCTTTCTTCTAACCATGTTCCAATTCGTTTATGTAGCAACAGACTTATTACAATAATTGGAATTTAGACGGACGATAGATATTTTTTTTTTCTATTATAATGTAGATTTGTTGCGGATTCAGTAGTGTTAACGAACGAAAATAGTATTAACAATTAATAGATTAAATAAAACTTACCGTTTAACATTGACACACCCTTTCTTTTTGCGTCACGTATTATAAAGCCTGCGTTCCTTCAAATGTCTCTTTATATTTAAAAATGTATTTTGAATTATTTTTAATAATTAAATTACTCTTGAAAATAACCTGCTTCTAAACACTTCGATATTGTACAACAGACAGCACAGGAAGGCCTCGATTGTCTTAACGTCCTTTGCCCTTTTTTTGTTGAAGGTCTTTATTAATTTTTGGCCAATAATCAATACCTTTAATTTTTAAAACGTAGAAGATGTTCGAGTAATTTCAAATAACAAATTTCTTTTCAGACCGAAATATTATGCTACGGTTTAGCGTCTAGCGTCACTGTGAAGAGTTTCGCTCCGTATTCGTAATTTTGAAATGTCCATATATTTAATTTTCATTAAGGCCAAATAGAATTATTCTTTGTTTCTTTATTGAACTAAATTGCTTTAAATCTGAAAATTAGGAAATAAAAGAATATTATGCGAATGTGATGATGTGATGTGATGATTTGATGACATCCCCGGAATTATCGTTATCTGGAGATATATTTATTCCAAGCCCTGGGACAGAGGGAAGACATTAAGATGTGACTCGCCGAGGAGAGTCGCCGTTACCTGGACCTGGCTGAACAACGACAGCTACACTCTAATAGCAATTGTAATTGCTTTAAATTTATAAATATCCGGGGTCCTTTTAACGCATTTATTTTAGTGTAAGTCTCCCCTCGAAATATACTCTATTGGCTCTACAAAATCATTTAAATTGGTATTTATCCGATTGTTAAAAACATGTATCCTTCACTGATCATAGTTTATAATTTCAAAAGAGATACGCTATATGTAGTATTCTTAAATGTACACTTGCGACACCTAGAAACGTTTTTTTTTTCGTTATGTTACTGTTATGTAAGCTCCTTCTAAAAAATTAATTAGTTTTAATGTAAATGTTACTTGACGCATCGCGCCGCTGTAGCGCAAATAATTACATTAATTTAATTTTCTTCTATTTGCATTCAGGTAGTAATGAAATTGGGGGACGGAATCTCAACGTTTGAAAAGTAAACTTCTTTGAACAAATATTTGAAAAATCGATTCTTTCCTTACATTTAATTAAATGCATTCGTTGGATAATTTTTATGCAGCCGTCTGAGTATTAAAAGCAAACTTGGCATTATTTCAACCATATTGTTTGTTGCATGTGAGGGTGTATGCATTGGAAGGATAAGTTGCGGTAAATGTTGCCTTGTTGTTAGTGATAATTGACTTGGAAATTATACAATCTAATTAAATTTCAAATTCTGGGTTACTTGCTATCTGGCCTCAAACAGTGTCGACATCGCAGAACGGAATTAAATTAATTGAAATTTGGAGACAATGTTGCTCATTATTATCTGTAAGAACTAATGTTCTGTAAAATGTCACAATTTATTAACCAAATTAGTCTGTTCGTCTGCTACGCGTTATTAATCATTTTACGGAAAGTTTTCCCTTCCTGTCACCTTTATGAAAATAAGTTATTTTCGGCCGGTTATGGGGATTCTGAGAGAACGACGAATTTCCTCGTCACAAGAAATCGATAATATTTATTCCTTTCGTTTCCATTCCAACCCACTGTTTCGTATTGGTGGTGTAAATATTGTCGTTTAAACAGGCTGCTTCTCTTCCTTATAAAAACTTTTCACGCAGCAGTTGAGCATCGCGTATCCAGAAAATAAAAACCGGGGTGGATCTTGTTGTTCGTTTTCTGAAATAAAACGACCGTAAATGTTTGCCCTTATGACAGATAAATGATCCAATATGTTGCCTCCCTGTGTTGTTATATTGGTTTGCGGTTTATGTCGGCGGATGTTCCGGATGGGTGTTAGAATAGAAAGCAAAATGGCTACAAACACATAACTTTATTACTACACCGTAATGTCATTGGATAATTATCGCATACGTTTATTTTAGTCTTCCAAAATAAATTGGGAAATATGAGGTAGTTTATTATATTATGCTGAACTTTGCGAAGAGCAAAGAGTTCAAACAATTGTAAAAATCTGCACAACCATGTGTGTAACATATAAGGACAGAATTGTAATAATAGTTTAACGGACTATGTTGAGCAAATTTGATGATTTTTTACTGAAATGATATTTGAATTATATAAAGGTATCTATTAACAAATCTCTATTTGAAATATATTTTACTTTAATAGCTAATAACAATGTGAGGACTAGGATTGACCAGATGACGTTTGTGATTTTTCGTAGACTTGCGTTTTGTCGACTCTCGGGAAAACCAGTAGGCAACATGAATCCATTCTCATGAGACGAATAAGCACGAGTCTGTTTAGTCTCTGGTGATTTCGAGAAGCGCACCGAAAGTGGCGAACTTGGTAGTAAAAATTTACTAAAAGTAGCTTTAAGTAAGAAGTCATCAACACATACCTTGTTGTGTTTTCTCAAACAATTTTTTTACAACAATATTATTGTATTTTGTTCCAGTCATATGTGAACGAATGTCATGGCATTGTTATAAAAATTTGCGCCGCATTTTTTACATAACGCTACTACGTTTTTCTTACGTGAACAAGTAAACATCAAAGTATTAACGTTCAGAAGGCTCAAGGCAATTCCAAAAGCTTCCCTTATACGTAAACTTCTCTAACTACACATCTCGTTAACTGTAATGATATCAAGACCGAAGTACAGATTGATATTCTGATTACAGTAAGTTGCTACCCACATATTCTGTCATAGACAGGCGTCGTCAGTCATAGAGCTGCACAATAGATGGAGATATACGGAATTTCCGACAAATTCCGTTAATTACTACTAGCATTCCCTTGATTAATGCACTGCACATATGACGTACGAAGTGTGTGCGCAAGGGAAATATTCAGTTCCCAGCTTGAGATATATTAATTTAATTCTTAGTAAGCTCCTCCGAATTCTATGGGTTTATTAAAGTGGTTTCGAAACTGCGGTAATCGAAAATTATATTTTGATAGTGCACGCCTCAGAAAGCAGGGTATATTTAATTTTCCAATTAGTGAGTATGTTATGTAGCATGTAGAAAGGCTGTTCTAGGTTAAGTAAATCTTACTTGAATTTAATAAGTGACTCACCAAAAATGGTAACAAACGTTATTGCTAACGTTTGTTATGCTGGTATCTCTGGGTATATTCATACAATTTTAACGTATTTTATTGTGCAATTGAGAAAACAGCTTATGTTATTCTGCCGTGTAAGTCGAACAATACTGAAGCACCGTCGCACTTTCCACACCACTTCACTAGCATGCTCGTTTCGATAGCTAAACTACAATCTTCAGTAGTAGACCTATTCCATAAGAATGTTTTTTTTTCGTAAATGTCCATGCTTTCATAATAGTAAAGCTGTGAGTAATTTAGAATTTTAAATTTTAAATTCAAGCTATATTAAAGTATGTATGTCAAGTGAGTCATGCACCAATTAATGAGTGTTAGTGTGATATATATAGCAGGTGGAATAAAAGATTTTTTACGGGTATGCCAAGAAGGGACACGAAATGAAATTAAAAAAAGGTGTGAATAGTCAGCATTATTATTAAGTAATTTATGCAGGAATATCAAGTTTGCGAGTAGTCTGTGCTTACATAAAGACAGAATGCCGAAATGCTTGCATCAAATCAAATAATTGTCAAATGGTTGTCCTGGCTTTATACAAAGAAATCTGATGGACTTTCGTTCAACGGGTTCTAACTTGTTAATATAGGCGGTGTACTGATGGCAACATATTGATAATAAGATATTATCGAGTTTATATATGCAAAATGTAGCGACCTTAGGCACACAGAAAAAGAAAAATGTTTAGATGTTTTTGTAATAAAGCCAAGTAATTTAGTACATTTACTATCAAAATGCTCTATATGATCACCTAAACTTAGAAACCTCAATTAAAATATTCCCAGTGCTCACACAACCTATTTAGGTCTTACTTCAGCCCTACACAATTCGTAATCGACTTAACAGGTTTAAATATCTTTAGATCGTTAGCATATTGAAGAAAAAGATCATTTTTGCATGACATAATATTATGTCCAAGCAAAAACAGTGTTTAGTTTCTACTATAAACGGTGTAAGTTTGGTTTTTTAAACGGAATATTCCTTACCTCTATTTACCTCAGTTTTTTAGATAATTAAGACAATTGGAGATTTTTGCGAAATTCCTCTGTTAAAGATCGATACCTTAAACGCTTTATATGTTAGAGCAGTAATTCTTTTACCCGATTGCGCACAACAAGATAACCATTGAAATTGTTACCATATTTGCTTCATGCAATTTTTTAATTTTTTTAAATATATTTTTCCAGAAACTAGAATTTTTTCTATAAACATTTCCTTATCCCTAAAATGTGCGGTTCTTTGGGAAATTAAACACGCAACTATTTTGAAAAGCAAAAATTTACAGTATTTCGTCGAAGGAATCTATATGTTGTTAAAGAAAAAAGGACTTGCATAGCTTCATATTTGGATGACCAGAGAACGGTGCATTTTTGGTAAAGAGGAATTTTAGAAGAGCTTTTTTTTATTAGACTCTGGAACTATTTTGAATAACTTGGATGTAGAAATTACTGCAGCAAACATTTTGTTAGACAGTTTCCGTTTTCAGCATCAGTTGAAGTTATAGTTTAAGATGAATTACCTATTCTAAGTCTAAGTAAGATCTGAGTATTTCGACGAACAATATCCTTTGTTGTATAGCGTTACGTAAGCAGAACTTCTTCCTACCTTGGAATCTGAGACAGTAATTTCTTGTGACAAATACGTATTATAAAGTAAACGTTATCTCTTTGTGGTTGGATTTGGTAAGCACCTGAGATGAGTAGCAGCCAGAGTTTACGGAGCTTACACAAAGCAGTTCTCGGAAGAGTTACGATAACCTGATCCCGCCAAGCGCCTTGTTGCAAGACACCCGCCAAGTTATTCCATCGACATTCCACCGAAACTATGGAACGTCGACTTGTTCGAAGTTTCTTTATTGTCTATGATGGGAAATTTATATAGCTATGTGCACTCTTTGATTCTAGAAAATTCTATGGAAAATTCGCCGTGTGGGCTATGAAGCATACTAGTTTGAATGCTTCGAATATCTCGAAAGTTTACAATTTGCAAGTTAGTTTCGGTGGCTAAGATTAAACTTAATAAAAAAAAACAATACGAAACTCAAAGTTGCTGGAATGAATCTGTTCGTAGAATAATGTTGACTTTAGGTTTGTTTTATATGCTAAGATAATGGCATTTATGGTACAAATCAGGTCAATCTGAGGCAAGAGAATAATACGGCGTACAAAATGTATTACATGTGAGTGGTTTTTTCTTGAAAGATACCAACTACATAGCACAGTAATCTGCAGAATATTACATGTCAACTAGCTCTTTATGGTTGCACATGGATTTCAAGTTTTAGAGATTGTCATACTTAACCTATTAAATTTATTTCTTTTTATCTTCAATATGAACATGTTCATGAAATTTAGTGAATCTACCTTGTAGACAGAGCGTTGAAAATGGCAAATTCGTTTTGATTGCTAGAAGGATTCCGTCTACATCACAAATGAGATGCATATCGACATCCGTTGCAGCGTAACAATTCCGACAACACACAATTTTTGCTGATAACGTTTGTAATTTGTAAGCTTTCGGTTGGTACCATGGATTCATTAAAAATATGTTATATTTATTATCAGCGCTACTACCTCTTTGTTATTAAAAGGCTTCATTTTTTTTCTTGTAATTTTAAAGTCTGTCCGAACCTTTTGGAACTGTAAAATCGCATCCATTGTGTCAATAGGCTAAAATCTACTGATGGCACAATAATCCACAAGTGGCGAGTCACGCACCTATTTCGTTGTTATAAATGGAACGATCACGATTGTTTTAGTGACAAGGGAAACAGTACATTAATAGTACCCACAGGCTAACAGTAAATAAATATGTAAGCATAATTTTAAAATATAAACAAAAGTAAAACAAAATGCAATTTAGTTGAAATACAGTGTATGAACTAAACTTAATAACCATTATTGTAATTTCTATTGTGATAATTAATAATTATCAATTTATTTATTTATTTGTCTATAGTGACTGCTCGAAGTTCTTTGCTTGCACTTCGATAAATTGCGCAACCGTTTGTAAAAGATGTTCTGCAGTTTTCTTAGAACACTAAGAATTAGTTGCGTTATTCTTTTTTATGTAATTATTTTCGTAATGAGAGTTAAGAACAACCATGATAGTATATTTTGTTTATTGTTGTTATAATAACCAAACAATGCTAATACCAGAGACCATATGGTGCTATTAAAAAAATGAACATTTCTAATATGTGAATTCGTCAAAGTTTGGTGTTAAAAACTGAACACCTTGTATATTCTGTTATAATACTGTGCTCAGATAGAGTCAAGTTTGCAAATTAATCTTGTAAAATTTTAGCTTTAAAGTAAATAGGTGAATCTAAATTTAGGCGGTTAAAGACAAACTATCTCAAAATCTATTAGAAATAGACATGAAATTCATGTTACAGTAGTTTTCTTTTAGATGGAGAAACCAAATACATAAGATGTATGAAGTATTCCATTTAAAGTAGCACAGTAAGTGTCTGGTTCGCTACTTATCGACCGCCGTGTGCATATATTGTGAAATATTTACGAAAGATACCCTATGGTGTGTATGTTTTGGCCTCCTTCCATTTACAGAATAGTAATTCCAGAAGATTGGGACACTGTATAATAGTTCAAATGGTGTTCAGGCATGGTATATAAACCAACTGATGAATATTTTCAGCATTTACATACCTACTTTTTTACTAGGATTCCGTTTTATCCCTTCATCACGTCACCCCGTCATAAAATAACATAGTTTGCGGGAAACTTGTCTTGTCAAGGGGTATTCAAAATACTCCATGGATACATACCAGGCAGAGAACAATATAGAAACGGCGAGGGAGAGGGTTCACCGGTTTTGTATGGGGCGTATTGGTCGTAATATTTCCCTCAATTCGGTTTCCCTACGAATACGGCCAACATACATTGTAGAAACTAACCGCGCCAATCTAGAAATAATCTCTGGTCAGCGGGTCTGGTCCCAAAATGCATTAAATATTAGTTCGGAGTCGCCGAATGTATAAATCAGTCCGGAATAGAATGAAACGTAGACGAGCGAATGGGAGATTGGAGAATATACGAACAAGGGAAAACGTAAACGGTTCTGTTGAAAACGAACGGATGAATACGGACACGGACCCTCCTAATTAAAAAAGGGTTGATACTTAGAGCACCTGAAAATGTTCTCGATTTTAATTTCGAAGCCGTTAATTATTAACGGATGCTGTGTGGCGCCCTCTTGCGAGTAACAGGGCGCGGCACGTCATTTTGCGGTTCGGGCTATTTCAATAAAATCGGTTTGGAACTTTTCGAATTAATTTCGGTTAGTGTACGTACTGTAGCGATCGCTGACGCCTAAGAATCAAACTTAATTAAAATCGGTTCGTTTTAATTTCTCTTTCGTCGAGTTTTAGAAATCTGAGACTGAGATTTTAATGTTTAAGTTGCTAATTAAGAAATCAGTTTAATATCTGTTAGTTACTAGTTAGTTAGTTAGTAGAATGATATCTTGTTTGTAACAAGTCAACAGGCTTAATTCACTTACACAATTCTGAATAAAATAACTTAATAAAGCTAAGTTTATAATAAACAGAAAGACTGATTTAGGTGAAGGGATCACTTTACCTATATCAGCTTTTTCTGTAAAGTACTTATCATGTAAATCATAAATGTAGTTTAGATAATATAATTTTTTGAAATTTTACATAGAATATATTTCATTTTTTTTTTACAAAAATAATTTTCTTATCATGCGACTCATTAGGTTTCTGAAGAAGGCATTAAAGAAATTTCTTGCCGAAACGAAATGCTTTATTTAAGAGCCGCTACTACCACGAATTCCGTTTACTAGAATATTTATACAACGCCTAAGAAGAATTACTATCAATAAACACTTTTAATGCAGTTGAGGTTATTAAGATTTGTGAAAACTGTGAAATATATCTCTAAATAGTATGCGAATCCTATATGGCAAACTAGCACTAACACATTGTAGACCTCACTTAAATACGTTTCGGTGCTGCCCAAATTCACTTTGTACAAGTACTATTGCCACTATAAGTTCGACTTTGACATAAAGGACTATTATCGAGCATTTACAACTGTAAAAAAAACAGATAAGAAAGGCCCTTCCATCAGCATGAGCTATTTCGGGTCTCTTATCAGATTATTTTTGCGTTTGCATTTCAGCAGTTTACATTTTTTGCGACGGAATACAAGACCGTTTTATGAACGAAAGAGACAATTCTTGCGTTTTGTTCTCGAAGCCATTTCATCTATCACAAAGGAAATACGGAGAGATAAGAACTAAAAGTAAGAAAAGCAGATAAATAAAAAGACGATCCATGGACTATTACAAGATACTCGGAAGCAGAGTAGTCCTTTATAGAAGATGGGAAAAAGGAAGAGACCAACTGTACTCCTCGGACCGTTGTAAAGTATAAATGATTCAAGGAAGAGCGCGATAATCTGGATTCAGTTGATGGCGAAGGCTGGGAGGTTGAGGAGGATTTAGTGTGAGATATTAACTCTTTTCCTTCGCGATGGAAAAGGCCTGAGGGAGCGTAACGGCGAGGAAATTTTAGAATACATCTACCATTATAATTCTTTCTTTTTTGGTTAGAGATTTATATCTTGTTCTCTTTTGGTTGCGCGCGCTGAAATTTCCACCGACGATAATGGGTGTATTTTTTCATCGTGCTATTTTAACGTTTAGCGCTATTAATGCTTCAACTTTTAGGGATTAGTTACGGCTGAATTATCAAAGTGGGCGAGGATGTTTTCGTGGCGCTTTTCGGTTTGCTTTGTTAGAATTTTCTCTTCATTCTCCGTTGTTTAAATATTAAGAGTCAAAATAAGGAAATGTTGAATTTAGCAACACAATTGAATATCCTATAGATTATATAAACGATATAGCAAATCATAGGTTCACGGTTTATCAACTTTGAGAAATTAGTTTTTTTTAGAAAATCCCAATTTAACCACGAATATCCCTTCTTTTCTATTAGCTACGTCAATAGTTTTGAGATTCTTATAAATTACGTATTATCAAAATATTGAGACATATTCATCTAGTGTTTTTTTTCTTAAGAAATTCTACACATTGCACTTCAAAATACAAAGGTTATTTTGCTTATTATGCCTAAATTTATTAGTTTCCAGTTATTTAAAAAAATATCATAGGCAAATTCAGTCCGCTTTCCAATAAAAACAACTGAGTGACTGTGATGGATATAGTGGAGCCTAGTAACGAAGATGTTTTAAAGATAAAAAGGAGCTACTGAAATATGAAGATTTTAATAAACCATATTCCTATTTAGCAAAGTTGTTGACTAAAATAAAGTTCAGGGGAATACAAACTTTCTTTTCTAAATTTTGAAAAGTAAGATGTACCGTTTTGCATTTGTTTTTTTAATAACTCAGTTTATTTACGAATACTTCTGTTTGTATGTTAGGTTACTTTTTATAAACTACTTTTGGGTAACCACTAAATTAATAACTTAGCGTATTTTTGACATCTTTTCACCTCCATATTTGTTTGAAAACAACAATGAAAATTACAATATGATTCTTAGATTGAATATCGAGATTCGAAAAGAAGCAAAGGAAAGCACGTATTCATCAAGTTTTACTGTTGCCTCCATTTAACAACTGCGCTTTTTCTATACTTTCAGGTTCGAAGCCTCCAAGGCCATTAACGTCGATATATTAACGGTTCCATCGACATTAGCAGTTCCTCGGAATTTTATAGGCCGAAGCAGGCAGGCTTATATTGGAAATTCTAAAGAAAAACGTGCCTGACATACCTACGGTATTGCTACATTTTAGCAAGGAGACAATGTGACACATTTTGCCTTTCGAATCAATATTGGACCCAGAAACTCGATGTTCCAGTCTCTACTCCGTCTTGCATATGTACCGTTTGAAAGGAAAAATCGTTCACGGAACATTAAGCAGACAATGGCCAAAAGCTTTTGCGCATTAAGGTTTTGTAAAAAAAGAACTAGTGCTTCATTAGCGCATAGAATTGTGTAGTTTTCTTGTTTCTATGGCATCGCACATCGATAGGGTCTGTGCTGTTTTTATAACTTTAAGTAAATTAATATTTTATGCATTGAGGAGTATAAAAAATTAAGTCTTGCACAGTCTGGAAAACCAATAACGTATTATCAGATAACAAAATTGCTTAGCCGGACTCATTCTATTATTGAAAAGTATGTACGCCATCGTTTTGACTATTTTCCTGCAGAGTCTACAATGGGGAGACCGTCCTCAATTCTATGAAACAAAACAAATTCGCATTTGTTGATAATTTGGTTGCGGTGGTCCAACCAATCTAAGTTCAAACTAATCCTGAAATCTTCAAAAGCATCATAAAATATGTAAAGGCAAAAGTTTAAAAGCATTACGAAGGAATTTTAATAATATGGCCAGTAAAATGAACGTGATTTCGTCATTCTCTCGATAAGACTTCGACTCAAAAGCTATATTTGAAATATTTCTTTGTTTTGTATTAATTACTTTTCTATACCTTTTAGATCATCTTTTTGATCGATTCCAAAATTTAATTGCTTTCAAAACTAACGTATTCTTCATTTGAAAATGTAGCAGTGGCTAGTAAGTCAAGAGTATTATGCTGATTTTATTAATGTTCCAGTACACATGCAGATGCGGATTCCGTAATTCTCAGGCTAGTTAATCAAATATTTGAATACCACAATTGGTATACTGGATATAAGTAGAGCTTTCTTCATTTTTTTTTAATTCAATAAAGTAAGTAGAAACTATTCTTCTACTGTGTAGTCTACTTTCTTTTTGCCAGCAATTCCTCTGCTTAGGTAGTTCCTTGTGTTTGAAACCAAGTTTCCGAAATTTTAAATACTTTGGGGCATTGTGAGAAGAACTAGCTATGATGATCTTTTGTATTACATCTTACACATCAAGTTACACACAAGTCCCGCAAATATTCATATTTTTGTGAGTCGATGTTAGTGTAACCTTTATAGCAGTTTGTAGTTATTGTAAAATTGAATGGGATTGGAGGAAGAAGTTATTTCGCTGAATAATATGTCAAGATCTTGTTCAATGTCATTAAGAATTTAGACTGGTTGAAATTATTTTATTTAAACTAATGTTAATTTATAGTTGCATTAAGATGTGTAGTTTATAATTTGAATTGAGGAAGATTACAATTAGTCGCCCTGTAAATTATTTTTGGCCTCTTCTAACCCGACAATACATATCACATATTAAAAACCAATATTTTTGGAAAGATAGAAGATTTTGTATAATTTGTGGGGTTTATCATATTAGAATAAAGCAAACAGTATCTTGCATGCTGAATTCGTATAAATAATGCTCAATTGTTCATAGTATAGTAGTATGTAGGCGTAAATATTTTAGTGAACTTGTAATTGTTATTCCATTAGCATACATGAAAACCCTTTCCTGTGTTAATAGGTTATCGATCTGTAATCTGTAATACGGTCCAAATAGCAACGGAAAAAAGGACCACAAACATAAGGGAGCAAAATGTATCAGTAAAGTTTTTAATCAGTTTATTATGGTATGTAATATTCCCGAGAATTAAAATGTATCGGAATAGGTGCTTAATTTACGAATTATATAAAACAGTTTTAAAGAAAGTACGATTGTTCGCCAACAATTTTCTTCAGCAGTAAATGGATCTATATCCGATTGGCTTTTACTGTGGGATTTATTTGTTGCGAATTGAGTGGCCAGACTCTCTAGAGGCCAATAATGCACACTTCTCTGTGCTAAACAAGATCAGGGAATTGGAATTTTCGTCCTAAACTTATTCCGACTATCAATCAACGTGACTAATGGTACAGATGAATTGTTCACCTGTCGTATGCGGTCGAACTCCTATACGTTCTATTAATTTTAGCCGAACTCGAGGAGCTAAATGAATTGATACGAGCAATTAAAGCTTTAAAGATAATTAAAAATGTTGTATGTTTGGGGCAAAACGTACGAGGGTAGCGTTAAAAATTCCAAAGGCTTTTGTGCAGCAGTGCTGCATAATATGCTCCATTGACTGCAGTTAAAGTCTATAAGAAGAACGCCTTCACAATCCAAAAACACTCTAGCCAATACCTTTTTTTGTCGATTGATAATTTTGATATTTTAACACACCTTTGACAATGTAAAGATATATATTCGGCCTCTCTTGATAAAATATTAAAATTTATTATTTTCTTGGTATTTCCAATATAATTACATGTTTGAAAAATGAATCGAACCTGACACTTCCCTCAGACATCTCATTACGTTGGAAATCCCAAGGAAATTGCAAATCTTCATAACTTACCCACCAAAGCCAAAATATATTAACTAGTGTACTTGCCATGTAGAATAAAAATCACCTGTCGAAACAACTAGTCGAGAAAAAGTGCTGGTACTCATGAGCTGCTTCGCCAAACTAAGCCAAATCATACGTTGATCCACTTTCAGAGAAAGTTAAAGCTATAACCTTATTCAAAATTGGAAAGCTAACCTTGGAGTTACAAATATTCTTCCAAATTGAATGGATTGTTCGAAAGTCCTGTCGAATATTCGAAGTCGGTACGAAGAGTTCTTCGTCCGTACTTGTTTTCCATCATACAATTGACTTGTTAGACATTTGAAGGTTTTCAGACATCGTTCTTGAAGAAATATTGTTCATATCAACCTGACAATGGAAAGACATGAGTCGGCCAAATATAGCAGCAGGGAATTCCATTTCTTACATAAGTCCTCTATTGCACTACACATTTATACGATGTACATGTAGTAAAATATAGATTGTCCAGTGAAAGGAAAGGCAAACCGTCACTTGGCTTTCTCCGCTTCTCCCCTATTCTTTAAGCAGTAGCGGTGGGTGATGGTGTAAACTGGAGGCGGCGGACAACTATTGGATCTTCTTGTATTTTTGTTACATAATACAATGTATACAATATACACAACAGAATTGAATCGCTGTTCGCGTCATCGCCCCCGCTGCCGTTATCGCAAGTATTCTATGTTACCTGGTTCGAAAGACCAATACTATTTTTTTATCTGTTGAATTATAGAGGTTTTGATACCAGACAACTAGAAAATATGTAGGTATAACAAAAGATCAACCACTAGGACCCCTATTGTTTCATTTGTTTCAGGTTTACATATTTTTGTAATTGTAAAATTAGACCATTATTTCTCTTTTTGTGTGATTACATATTATTGAACTTATAAACGACATAAATTCTAGATGTTTAGACTTTTTTTTTCGCATTTTAATGACATATATTTTCGAATTTGTTAAAATAAATAATAAACAAGAAAAATATTTGTCCAGTATTAAAACTGTATTATCCAAGAAGTTCAGCATATTTTATGAGGCTGGATGAAGATGTAGAGACAATGAAGGCAAGATAAAGTCGAAACGTTCAGTAATAAATGGCGTCAGTATCTCTTCGTCGACTAGGATAATGATATCGATGATTTCGGTCCGTGATTACGAATCTCTCCACTGCTTGAGTAAAGGGTACAGAAAGGATATCGAAGAGACAGTAGTGCGCGAACCGCACATTTACTAAATCTGTGGACCGCCACTAATGGCTGTAAATACATCGGTTTGGAGCAATCCGGCCGCAATTTGCTCCGATGCAGTTGCACGTTTATTTATCAATCGGATTTCTCGTGGGCCGCGACCGCACCTCCGAATTAAGTTCCGAACGAATTGACGGAAAAAAAGGGAGAAAGCTGGCGATATCCATTTTACACGCCGCTAGATTTCATTTCGTGATACCCACGAGCCCGAACAACGGAAACGAATTAATTTGTATTATTTGCGTGTGCATAGACGGTTAAGCTAGTATCCCACTATAAAAGAGCTGAAAAAAAGGTTTCACTGCATGATGAGATATATAAAACTTTTACAAATGAATAAAGAGATGAACGGATTTTTTGTCCTCTAAAAACATGTACTGCAGAAGAAAATATAAGAGAATGCAGAAGAGATAGAAGAAAATAGGTATAACACACAGAATTGAACTAACTGAAGAAATATTCAAAAATTGTTTGAATTTATTGTTTGCTATTTAAGTCACTCCTAATTTTTATTCGGTATGCAAGCAAGTGGTATTAACCAGGGATTCTGGGACGTTCAGCCCCCTCTCCGCAAGAGGGGGGGGGGGGGGTATAATGGTAGCCATTATTTTTGGCAGTACTTGAAAAAATTCTTTACTTGAATAAACATTTTTCTTGTAACCAGTTCAATAATTTATGTAGCTCTCAATAATAATTAAACAATCTTTTTGTCAAGCCGCAGAACATATTCACAAGATGCTGGTGTGTGTTACTAAAAAATATGTTTCCTTTACTTTTCTTGATTTAATGTTGATCGCATAACTTTAAAAGCATTAATATATATAAAATGAAATACATTTTTTGTGTTACATGTAAGGAATATCTACTCACCACTTAAACAAAAATTCGAAGCTTAGACTCTTCCCTCAGTATCAGTGCGATGTTCACGATTGATTGCACACCAATGTTTCGATCTTTGTTCTTTGGAGCGTACGAATTATTTATTCATCTTTACTCTAGTCTTAGCTTCGTTTCAAATCTACTTCATCATAAAAGATATATTAGGCAACGGTACATTCCGGTAGAAAACGTTGTTTCTTTGTAAATAATGAAAAGATTTTCTGTTCATTTAAAAAGTGAAATCAAATAAAAAATCAAAGGAAGACTAATTATAGGATAGTATCTGTTTACAACGTTTTCTTTACTTTTCTTGATTGCCTAATGCTTACTCGGAAGATGTTTTCTTTCCTGCGCAATATAGAGAAAAAGTTCGCAAATGTATACTTAGGTATTTGAGGTGTTTAGTTTCCGCCAAAGTATTCTATTTTATAAATTTGAAATAGGGCACATCAAACATGTTAACGATTTCAATGACTATTTTCCAGCCACCAATTGTTACAAAAAACTGTTTGATGTATTGTCGAAAGCTCCACAACAAATATTAATCGAATAAAGTTTAAATCACTGCTTTAGCGTGCAAGGTGTTTAAGATATCAACCGTTAAAGAAGTTGTGGCATTTCTTAAAAATGTCAAATTATGTCATTATGTCAGAAGCAAAGATAGATATGTATAGAGAGTATTGACGAAGGGTGACGTGAATTGAAGAAAGATACCCAGAGGCGTAACAATAATTTAGAAAACCAAGCTTGATGGTGCTCAGCGGGTGAACACTTTGTATACTTGGTTATTAAACACTATGTGGACACGGTATAAAATACATAAGTAGGGTAATGGAAATATAATAATATGTAGAAATACAAAGAAAAACTTAAATTTTTAAATATTCTCTTATATATTCCTTGCCAATACATAATTCTTGCCCAAGAAATTGAGCTAAAAGACGTTCACAACGTTAAAACCTGTTTGTAGGTAAGAACCTACTACCTTCAAGAGAATATCATAATATTCAATTTAACCATTAGAATATGAAAGAGAAAGTCGCTTTCAGATGTAAAATACGTAGGGATTGAGTCCAAGATACTCCACTAGTGAAATTTATATTCTACCTGAGTCAAAATTATATATTTCCGTCTATTGAGGACATTATATTACGTTTATATGTGGTGAGCATATTTTTTGCCGAATGTATTATTCAAATGTTCATTTTATTTCCATTCAATACATTTATTCGCCCTCTTACGGCTTCATCCGAACCAATTCAATTCGAAAAATAAGACCGTTGGAGTTTTCGTTTCCTTTTTTCTCTCCCACGGAAAAGGAAAGCCCATAGACGGAAAATTGAACAAAGCTATCATCAGAGAAATTCTCACGTGCACGACCACGCGCGTCCCTATTTTTGCTGCTCCTTTCTAAAAGAAGAGGTTTTACTTTCAATGAATATGAAATTTACCGACTGCTAAGAATAAATGAAGTTAAGGGTTGCGTTCCCCTTATACAGACGACGATCGATAATATAAGGCCAATCACATGGAGGGTGTCACGTTGTCGGTGATACTACTTTCAGCCCGGTTCCTTTGAGAGAAGGGGTGGCAGAGGAAGTGTCAAGGGGTTTACCAAACATCCATCGGGCTTCCACGTGTATACGGCGGAGGATAGGGGAACTGAAAGAGGTGGGGTTTCATTTTAATTGGAATTCATGTGCATACCTCTACTTTTAAAACAAAGAATACGATTTTCCTTTTTGCAACCTTTCTAGAAAGTAATTTATTACACCAGGATGTTTCTCATCCTTACGTTGTACAAGCGAAGACGTTTTAAATAGGAAATGTCTATGATATTCCTGAAAACATTGTAAAGCGGCAAGCGATAGTGAACGCGAAAGAATTTAATCTGTTCTGGATGCAATAAATATGTAAATGTGGTTCAATGAAAGCAGATCTTCAAAGTACAGATGACATATGGGATGAATTGTGATCTTACGGGAAGTGGACTTTACATGTTGTGCGCTCGGTATATGACCGTAAATGTCTTTCGTGAAATGTATAATGTTGCATCTTTTAAAAGTATTCAAAACATCATTTTATTCGTATGAATTTAAATCAATTTTATTTTTATGAATGTAAGTCCGGCATTTTGATGCAATCACTAGTACATGTTAAGGTTATACACCCTTGTGCGCAGAAAATACACCGGTTGTAATTAAAAATGCACCATCCCTAAATTGTTGGAGTATTTCGTTAAGATTTTATAAATGTATTTCTGAAGGTCTACTTAAAGGATTGTTTATAATATATTATTATAAGATCCCCACATGTTTTTACCAGAATACCTGTTACAATCCGATAGTTGCAATTATAATGTACAAAAATGGGTAAAGCGTGTGCAGTATGTTTCAAGCAGTCGTGAGTCGTGTGCGAGAACGTGCACTTTATAAACAATTAGCCCCTTTCGAACATGGTCGGATTATTTTGCTACATGAAGGCGGTGTTAGTTTTAGGGAAATTGGGGGGTAAACTTAATCGTAGTCATTCGATTGTATTGCGGTGTTGGAACCTGTGGATTAGAAATCAAGGTAAAGCACGTAGAGCAGGTTTAGGCGCATCCAGGATCGCTCTCCGAAAAGGTTTTCTTTTGAAGCCCTTGGTTGTTCAACACCGATTTCAGTTGCTAAAATTTTTAACGTAGTAGTGGTGGAACGTTATCGGTCGTAGGGCATTATTACAGACAGCTTACGGAATATTGCGTATGGGGTTCCGTAGCTACCGGCGTTTATTGCGATTGCTTTTAACACCCGAGGATAGACGCGCTAGACGCACCTTATTTACTTTCCCTTTGTTGAATTGTCTTTCACTTACATGTTTATAAGTATCGTATGCATGCATTTGTGATACTAATAAATATTTTTTCGCGTAATTATTAATATTCTCTAAAATGTGGTACTTACATCTGCACGTATTGAGTTGGCATTCAGATGTCTAGCTTTACGCATCACCACCCGTAAAACTAATGATTTCCTTCTGTACTTTGTTTACAATTCAACTATTTTATTACAATGATTACAATGATGTTTATTGCTCACTCCATTTAGGATGTTAAGTTACAAGTGTATCTCGTATAGAAATTTGTCTTATGTAAAATTAGCACCTACAGCGCGACATAAAATATGCAGGTTGTAAAACTTTGAAAGTCTTAATACTTTATTCACCTCAGTTTAAGACGATTATGAGTGCTACAACATTAGCAACGCCGTCGATAAACCAGGATACGCATGTTATATAATAATTTCTATAATTCGTCAAAAAATCGCTTATTTGCCGATTGTTTTGAACCAGTATATGTTCCTCACATAAATTCCAATTACACATTAATTGAAAGTATAGACCATCATGTTGGACAACTCTATTCATCATCTCTGTGAGGCGGTACTTATCGTCCGTTACGCCAATCTTTAAAAATGGACATAAGTAATTATAGGTCTGTTTCAAAAATATCTATATTTGGTAGAGCTTTTGAATCAATTATTAACAAAACACTGTCACAATATATCGCGCTGGTCGAAGGTTCACGTCAATTATACAGATATGTCGGAGGCCTTTGACAAAGTTAACATTTCAATTTTACCCAAAAAAAATATTTTTATGGTGATTCTGGTAAATTGTTACTACTATTAGGAAGTTATCTAACGTAACGTATTGCTAATAGTATAGCTAATTGTTAATAGCTTCTCATCAGGAATGCCACAATGCTCTAATTTAGGACCAACGCTATTTATAATATTTATAAGGAATATTTCTAGTATACTATCTTGTGAATGTTGATGATCGAAAATTATATCTACAAGATGAAAATCAAAGGAATATTTAATTTCTTAATTTTAATTGGTTATGTGCAATACAGGAAGTATCCATACATTCGTATAGAATAAAAACCTTGTATAAACAATTATTTCTTTATTAAATCTGTGTTTTAATTGATAAAAACCAGATGCCTATTTATTTAAGATCAAACTCCGTGCTAGTTAAATAAATGTGTAGCATTATTTGCCAACTTTGGAACTTTTTGCTTAAAGGAGGTAGAACTTTTAGAAAAACGATTTGCATACAGATACATAGGTAGCACTAACAGTCCCAAGTGATTTCTATCTCATTTTTATGTAAAATAACTGGATATTTATTTTTCTTTTTTGCTTTCTAAAAAGGTGTTTATATAATAGTTTCTCCGAGCAATGTTCTTCCGGCCAGAAAAAAATGTTTTTTATGACTATTGAGTGAATTTGTATTGTTTTATAAAGGAAATTACTTTAGTTATGTAGATATATTTAAAGTTTGATTTGTAAGCAATAATTTATAGCTATTTGTGGCCTTAATAAACGGCAATATATTTTCAACGAGTTACTAACTGAGAAAATCTGAGAATTTGTGGTATTAATTTGAGATGTAATGGAGTGGGAAATAGTTCTCTTTTTATTAAATTAAAGATATGACTAATTGGTAAATTCATGTTTTTTTATATCCATGTAGTCACCTGTCACGATGTTACGTTTCCAGACAGATTTAGTACGTTGGAAATACCCCCTTCTCGCAATTGAAGTCAAAGGAACGACGTGACGTCCCTATATCAAATCCTTATATTTCACGGTCACTTTTCTTCCATTCTCTTGGCGGTCAACGGCGGTAACGATGCATATTCGTACAGAAGTACGGGATAAATCTAAAGCTGTCATCTGGAATCGTAACCGGAATATCTTTCGTTACTTCAAACCTGCATCTTTGGGCCGTGAGTGACATGTGATATATTGTTTTCGGTTTCCTTGAGTTTGTTCTTTCAATATTTTTGAGCTTCTTATTAGTTTATGTTTGTCGAGTTTTAAAAATTAAGAGACGAAATCCAACATCTTGTGATGTCTTTAAATTTTATAAAACGTATTTTCCCTTCGAACGTATTTTTTAGTTATACAACAAAAGCAAGTCCATACCATCTATCGCGACTCTAATAAATCGGGACTATAATACTTGTTGAAAATTGTCCACGTAATTCTTCAAACCACGTCGCTTAGCGTTTAGTGGTGTACTTAAAAGGGTCTCGCATCGGTTTCTGGCCTTTTTGCATATTCATCGTTAAAGTAGCGAGTCAATACGTCGCCATGATTTTAGTTGAGTGGCGAGGCTTTCGTAAGACTCGGAGATTTAAAAAGGTTTTCGCTCAAGTTTCAACGGTGCACTGTCGACTCTTCGTCATATAAAACTCCATTTCCATAGCATACACCAAAATACAGCACTTCGTAAAAGAAATTAACCTGGCTCAAGGAATTATACATATACATATATGTATATAATTGGATTGCAGCTAACACCAAATGGAATCAGGGCTATGAATCAAACTTAAAATAGTCCAGCATGTAATTGTACTTCATAGCTTGTATTTCCTCTGTAGAGTTTCAAGATGACGTTGTAGCAGTCCTTCGCTTGGTCACAGAAAATTACTAAAGTTACATATTTCATCTAATAAATTTGCATTTTATTTAAAGATTATTCTATTAAATGATTCCTCTTTGTCAACATGAAGGTAAAGGTAAAGTGTTGTGTGTAATACGTTATCCTAAGAGAGTTTCTTTCGCGGTAGAACATGTGAATTGTCAAAACACTGGCTTGGAATATGGCTACATATAACAATTCTTGTTCTATATTACGAAGACTAATACAAACATCATACATGCTTTTCATTAATATAGTCTAATTTTGCGAGATACCACGGTGTAAATGAGGTAGGCCTCGGTTTTATCATTTCTTCCAAGTTCATATAAGTTTAGGTTCGAGGTAAAATGAATAGCGCATGTTACCAAGTTTAGATCATTTATTATATATACAAATGGTGTTGAATTAATTTCACTGATTCAACAGTAGTGTCCGGATTAAACCGACTAATAACGTTGGATCTACTGCTAAACTGCCACAGAGCTCAAATATCAATATGGCTGAGAGCCGCAACGGTTTTTCTGGCAACAAAGAGCTTTGCCTTGCCACCATTAGGATGGTTCCTCCGAATAGCGCCCTAACCTATATGAAGCTATGGTCTGATTGGTGGTTCTCCAGTATAGGGCCTAAGTACTATGCGATCCATTTCAGCTTCCCGATGTCATCACATGGGTGGTCTAACACAACGATCGCTGAAAATGAATATTTGTTATTAAATGTGCGTGTAATGAAAGGCAATGGCGTGCGATGAGGCCCGATTTGAAGTGCGTGTTGGAGATATAGGTTGAGTTATTCGCAAAAACTATGAGGAGTTCCATCCTGATTGTCTCAAAAGAAATTTCATGATTTGGGGCAGCATGGCATTCAAAGAGATAAGAGCTCTGGATACAAGTAAATACTAGACAATTCAGAAGAATTGCTTTACCGATCATCGGGAGATTACTTGATATCGGAACAGGATTTTCTGTTCCAGCAGCATGGCTCAGCGCGCCCGTAAAATGTATGGTAGGCAACAATGTACTACTTAAGGAATGGGTTTACAGTTGTCTCGATTTCTTTCTAATCAAAACTTTGTGGTACACGATGAAAAAGGTGCGACGGAATCATTCTGTTAGAATAATCTTTGAATCGAAGAAAAAACTTCAGAAAGTACGGAACTTGTTTGCACCAGAATTGTGTCAAAGTTTGGTTAATACTATGCCCTGCAAAACTTCAAATGCCATGAGAAAATAAAGGCGATGTTATACATTAAAAGGTTTTTTTTTTTTTGGTAATTTTACGTTTGTAGTTAAGATGTTAAATAAATATTTTTCTTCTAATTAACCTTGTTGATTAACATCAGTAATGTTTCAAGTACGTTTCGGAACAACCTGTATGTTGAAATTGAACATAACTTCAACATATAAAGATACAAAATAGAAAGATATGTACACGATATATCTTTATTAGAAACGTATATTGAAAACTTGCTTTGTTTCTTCATTCTTGGCTGCGTTTCAGGTTAAATTTATTATTAGATAAGTTATTTCTACGAGTACATACAAGAAATCAGCTGAAGCAAACGGCAATACATAAACTCGTTACGGAAATAATATTTTCTCTCTAGGTAGACGTGTACGCTACGTATAGCGTAGTCGTTATGCCGTCATATGCTTTCATACTCTCCTAATTCAATAGAAACTTGAATATTTATTCAGAGACTGCACCGGAGCTGAGAGGAGCATGCGAGTAAATTCCAATTTAAAGCGGTTCTCCGTTTACAACGTTGTACGTAACGTGCACTTAGACGTAAAACGCGGAAAAGGAAAACACATTCATCACAATAGTAATATATACGTGTCGCACGCATTTTATTACGTCTGCGCTGCGGTGAAATATATATCAACCTTCATTGAAAGTTATGGTTTTCCATCAACACACAATGATATGCCAAGAAAAATGAGACTAAAACGAAATGAGAAACGTGCGGCGCGAAGTTTCGCCCTTTAGGCTTGAAAAGATCCTGTTCTTTCTCTCTATGTTTCCTTAAGATGGATATCTTTCCTTAAATAAGCAGTACTTTAATACAATCTAACGGCTGTACTAACAGGGTGATGTAAGGAACTTAAAACAATATCTTATTACAAACGATATCTTCCCATTTTCTTATAAAGAATATTTTACAGATGTTGACGATATCTCGAAAGAGAATTCAGGGAAGAGTTTTTACTCATTTCTTTCTTTAGATATTAAATGTTGGTACGGATTGGAAAATGAATCCTTTCACGATACGAGTAAAAGACGTACATTTTCTGTATTAAATATACTTAAATTGTGGTCGAAACAAGGACTTTTTTAATCATTATATTAACTAATTAAGTTGCTATTGTTTTGACAACAGTGTATATGATGTGAGATATGAGACGCGTGCTAAAGAAATTCTGAAAATAGTGAAAACGGAAAACTAGTCAATCTATCAAATCATCGAGTCATCTATCTCTATCAAAACGTTAGAGGTTTAATCTTGAGGTTATGTGCGTAAACAAGGCTTGTGAAAATAGCATTATTCGTCAAAAATATTCTGGTAATTTCATTGTGCATGCATCCTTTTGGTACTTTTGAAAATTTCAAGCATGTTGAAAGCTGAGTTATTGTGTAACAGTCGTTTGTGTCGGTTTCTGTAAAAATTGAAAACATCGAATACCGAGGAGCCATTAAATTATTGCACTTGAAAGGCAGTACGCCTACGCAAATTAAAGCCGAGATGGACCCTGCTTACGGGGACTCTGCACGGTGAAGTTTTGGACAATTAAATTTAAACGCAGTCGTACCAGCTTGGTTAACGATGAACGTTTGGAGCGGCCAAAAACTGCAACCACTACCGATATCATTAAGTTCACTAAATGGTGCCAGATGATCGTCGAGTTAAGGTTAGAGAGATATAGGTTATGGGCATCTCATACGAACGTGCTTTTCATAATATATTGACAGAAGATTTGGACATGAAATGCTAATCGTGTGTTGGGTGCCGCGCTTGATCAATCCGTACCAAAAATGTATTTTTCGACCCTGTTGAAGCAATTACGCAAATTAAGGAGTTTTGTCGTCGATTCATAGCTGTAGATGAAACTTGGATACACCGATGAAGCCAAGCGTTGGAAAAGTATATAAACTTACGAGGAGGCCGCGCGGGGAAATATGTATGTATTTCATTGCGATTCCGATCCTGTTTCCTCGAGCAAGCAACAGGATACAGGTGTTCTGCTTTCCCTCAGAACATAATTTAATGTTGAAAACCTCGTTAGTCCATACTGGTGCCGAATTTTACGGAGGATATCTGTTTTTGGATTATTTGTTTCATTTGATACTGCTTTCGTTGAGCAGTGCTCATTTAAGTTGAAGCTTTTCCGAATATGTTGAATTGAATTTGCCCATAAAACCTCAATTGCATCATATGATTATATATGGTACGTAAGAATTGGAAATCGCATATGCTGTTAGACAAAAAAAATATCATTAAAATAAAAAAATCCCGTGCAGTACAATCGCTTCAATTTTTAGGTAGAAAATTCCAATTCAATTTAAGTAAATAATTAAGGAAATTTGAAGTATATAAATAAACGGCGAATGGAGCACGAGTGTTTTTAAAATCGACTATGATTTAGTGCCAGTGGCCCTATTGTAATAAGATTTTTACTAAGGCTAGCAACTTGAGAAAACCCTACAGTAGAGTGAATGGGCGCCTGTTAAGATAGAAAAAGGTGCAGGCGACAGGGACATATATTGACATATGTGCAAGATTTATGTTTGTATGATCTGAAATGAGTTCTTCTTTCTACAGTTACTATGCAGTCAATATTCATAATGACAACCTAGAATTTGTGACAGCAAGTTGTTTAATAATTTCATGTTGAAGAGGCATATAGCAGCTGCTGGGATTTTCCCTCTAAATATTTAAATAATGGTATTGCTAATTACCAAGAAGGTTTCCTCCAAATGCGAGCAGAAATTGGAATATGAAAAGAATGTACCTTTTCAAACTGTTTCTTTGTTTGTTGCTTTCAACAAATTTATTCCTTATGGTTAAAGAATGTTTTTGGGCCCGATATCTTGGTTGTTTAAGCTTAAGCTTTAGTGTACTTTTGAAGTGAGTGGATATGTTGAAACTGATCGACATTTCTTGCAAGGCGACTAGAAAGCTATCCATTCAAAGTATTATTGTCGCGAATATTGTAATTTCTTTTGTAAACGATTGTGGTATGATGAATGCACATCTAGCCCTTGTATTATACAAACTTCACGTAAAGAAGGAATTCTCTCCAAATAAATTTTTACGTTAGGTTTCTTGAATCTGCATCTTGAAAATTATAACGAACAATTTCTTTCTACGAAAGGTAAATGGTTAATATTTGCCGATATTTAACAATTTCTTTTACAAAGTTAGTAGAAAGCTGTAAATGCATAAAGTTGATGCGTCACAGTTACGTTAGGTCAAGAATCGTTGGGGCGGATAATGCCAACGTCTACAGACATAAACGCTCAAGCAGACTAGAACAAGCTCTCCTTAGTGGTGCGAGCGATTTTTGCATAACGTATTGCCAACTGTCACGAAACAGTTCGCTCTTATTGAAATTAAGTAAAACGGAGCAATTTCTGGCATAAATTTGCATTGTAAATGGCGTAATTGGTATGTTCCTCTATTATAATGCGTAAACCAGAGCAAGCACGCCATATCCGGATATTGTATGTACTTCCGGCTACCTTTGCTTGTTTCCTGATGTTGCACGAAACAAGAGAGTTAAATACTTTATATTTCTTTTTTTTTACAAATCTAGGATATCTTCCTTTAGTTGCTGAAAGGAGCACCAGATTACTAGGCAGCGAAACTATAACAGAAGACTTGAAGCACTTTAGCTTAACAAGCTATAGGCTTCAATATTTACATAGTTTACCTTATGGAATTTTCCTTTCCTTTAACAACTTAGGATAGTTATTTTATATACTTTTATACTCTTACACATGGTTTAACAAATATTATGACATTTATATAAATATCAAAATGTCTGATACACAGCCTTGTCCAATAAAACGGAGCACCTGTAGATTTCCACAAATGTATATAAAGTCCTTGTTGTTTTAACATTTGTGAAAAATGTGCGTTTTGGTTGACTACGAGCCGTTAAATCGAGCACTACCAAAGAGTAAGCAACAGTAAAGTGAAAGTGAGAGAGCATGAATTATACTGATGAGGTTTTCAGGAATCTATCAAATTAATATCGCTCAACAGATAGTGTTCACGTCGTGCTGCTCAATTAGCTATAAAAAGGTCTAGGACAACTGGATTATATAAAAATAAGCCACAAAGCGGATGTCTAAAAATAACAATAGCCAAGATTGTCCACTAGAAAGATGTTATTTTCCGAGATCAATAGAAAAAGTCCGTTTAGGTACACTAACATTGGATTGTTGTAAACTGGAAAAAGGTTTAAAGGTCGAAACGAATATGGAGGTTATAATTAAAACGATTTTTCAAACTGAGTGCCATTATGACGACAATGCTAGCTATGCTAGCTTTAAAGGACAAACATTACTTTTGATAAATAGAGTAGATCCATAGTTCCTTTTTCAGCTTTTTGGAAATATTGCAAGTGTCTTTGTGCATCGTAGAGTTAGGGAAGAACTTCATAAGGATAGCGTTGTTCCTACTCTTAAGCACGGGGATGGCATTTTTGCAATTGATCAACATTGGGTTATTGTATTTGTAACTGTACTTAGCAATTTTTACAAATCTTCATTGAAACTCATGTATTTCTAAAGAATATATACATATAACAATTGCTGCTCTTCATGTCATTATCCAGTGGTAAGAAGGCCTGTTTGACTGGATAGAGTTAGACGCTGTGTTCTCGAGTGCCGTCACCACGTATAAAAAATTAGCACATAAAAATTATGGTATATTTTTTTTAACATTACACTTTGTTATCTTTACCAGAGTGAGCTCCCAACAAAATAAGTGAAATCTCATGCACACAGAGGTTGTCACAGTAATAACGCTTAGTTGTTAAGATAAACACAATTGCGTTAAATCCAAGAAGAAATTTTTCTTAGTGCATCAATATGAAATTTTGAAATAACATTTCAGTACTTCAATTCGCATATAGATCATTCGTAGAAACGTCAGTTTATTATTACTTCTCTTAGTTTTAATTCTATTTTCGTACTGCAGAAGGATTTTAAAGCTTTTAAGAAGTTACCGCGTACAAACAGTCTTTGTTTTTCTCCACAGGAAAACTCTAAAACTTATGTTTGAAATCGAAACCAGGCCTTCCGTCCGACAGTTCGGAAACTTTTCGCATTTATTTAAGTTTCAATTAGTGAAGTTTAAAAGGTTGTTCGCGTTGCTACACGCGCAATTCGAGAGATAGGAGAGGGAGGTAGAAAAAGAACAAAGTACAATGGAGAGCGAAAAAAGAAAAAACAAGCAAATCCGAACTTTTTTCCATTTTGCCATTGAAACGTGACACACCGACAGGATAATTAAATTAATTCATTTAATTCATTAACAAAGGCTCGTCCTCCAATCTGAAACTCCAAGTGAAATTCCGCCAGAGGATCCGGAGAAGGGAAGGAGAGGCAAATTTCTCTCCGAGAGTCTAATTAATTCTGAGCTGCCGCTTCCGGGTTGCTGAAACAATAAGTCTATTCCTCACCGAGACTATCATCGATACAGTATGGGCCGCCTTCGAGATTTTCAACCCCTCTAGCATGACAGAGGCAATTTACAACTTCGCTTAGATCAAGTGGCCGTTGAAAATAAACTGTTTGAATAGTTTGGGGTATATTTATTTAGAAGATTTAAGCGTACTTTAGAACTCTTTGACATATATAGGGCATAATGTATTCTCGTCACTATAAATTTCCCATCTCCTTCAGTCTGTTTAACATGGCCATGTGTTATTCTCTAGTAGTAAGTGATTGTTAAATTATATGATCATTCTTTTCAAGTTGTTGCATATTTATAGCTTAAAATACTTTTGAAAAGGTATTTGTAAGATATTGTAGTGTCTGCGTTTTGTTCTTCTTAAAATAAAACGTTACGTATGTATAAAATCTTTAAGAAACATATTAGGTGATTAACTGGAAATGAATCAGGTGAACTATTCACAATTTTATATGTTAATAAATTTTATAAATTTATTGTGTCCACAGGTACATGACGTCTGTTGTTTCAAATAAACATGTTGGTTTTATCTTTTTTTTTCATGAAAGATTGTTACCAAATTTTACGCGCTAACGAGTTTAACTCGAAACAAAATA
>LR736859.1:516710-548642 GCA_902654985.2 Oryctes borbonicus | reverse complement strand
CTGTTATATATATATATATATATATATATATATATATATATATATATATATATATATATATATGTGTCCCGTACTACTCCCTATCATCATCAATACAGTAACACATTCCGTATCAATTGGATGCATTTTCAAAAATGTTGTTAAGAAGAAAAATACTTAAGCAAAGTAGTTACTTATGTCACAAGGGACGCAACTAAGGTAAAAAAACTTGTAAATTGCTTTAACTTCAATCAGGCCAGTAATGAAATGGAAATGTTCAAATCAATATAACCTTGCGGAAAAAGGTCATGCAGACCTCTGCGATTCGACTTCGGACTCATCCAACCCCCAACCCCCTCCAAGGGTGGGTATTTTTGTGGTTAAGTTGTAGACTTTACGATCCTATTGAATCCTGGTGAATCAAATATTATTTTGGTAGGCTGGAACTTTAGATAGGCGCGGTACTTATAATTTGTTGATAAAAATTGCGCGAGCGTTTCACTGAATGTGTTTTTCCTAGTATCAACTTTTTCTGCGTAAAGGTGTAGTCTCATATTGTTTTTTTGCTGTGTGTTGCGTAATTATTAAGATATTTTCGAGGAAATTGAACCTGACAAATAAGCCATCAACTTGAGATATCTTAATTAAAACTATGAAAATACTTCTTTCGTCTTTCAATTGTAATTCAATTTATTCAGTAAGCACAAAGAAAAGATCCTTAACTCTTGTTCTAAAATTTTTGAATTTCCTTTCTCTTTAACCCCAGCGGTAAGCAAATCAGTAAACACTCTCCATGTAATATCTACCTACCATGTAGATTCCTCCAGTAAAGTTTAATTACTATGTAGCGTATGTACTAAGCACACTCCTCCCCACAATATCCATTTCTTGTACTTGAACTCTTGGCACAGTATCCAATTAAGCTAGAACTTGCCGAAAACGTTTAATTACGAATCCTCCATTCTGGCTAACATTAATCACGCAATCTATAAACATAACTTACATATTATTAAATCCAGACTCTTGATAAAGATCACGAATAGGATGCTGGGGTGTGAATCGGTGAGGTTATTTAGCGAATTCATAGAAGCGTACGTTATCGAGTATATGTATGTACATTAGTAGAAATGCCGCAGCATATTGCCGCTTCAAATGCATAGCTTTGCACATTACTGCAGCTTGTTTGTAACATTAGTTCTGAATTTTTTATTCTTTCTAGATCATTTTTTAAAATTTTCAATTTAGTTGGTTTAGGTACTCAAGTTTTGGTGCTCAAATTTGGTAAAATAAATGCCAAACCTTGGATGCAATTTATTGTTGTGATAATTATTCAATAGTTTATCTAAAATAATGGTAATATAGCTGGCGACTAGTGGTGTTGACGGAACCACTCTCGGCAAAAACAATATGAGAAGAGAGTAGTATACCGAGCGTTTTTTTCTCCTTGCTGTTTATCTACCAGTTCATACCACTAACCTCCAAAAACAGCAGAGAAAACAACTACGGTGCAAAGTATACACCACTATGCAAAAGTCAGAGTCCATACCCCCAATGAACAGGTACTCAAAATTTTTAAAGACAAATTAAAATTGTAGAAAAACAATGATCATTGACTTAGTTATATGGGAGGATAATTTTGTTTTTTTGTATTAAGACTGTAACTATCCTTGGCATTTGATAGGTATAAGTTATCTTTCCGCTTGTGTTGGATCTGTAAGTATTGTGGATTGCTAAAGAATGTGGTGGAATGGGCTTAGATCTTGAAAATTTTAAAAACATAATTAAATCAATGCTAAGGACTGTGCATATACTCATTACTTTTTGGTAACCTGTAACTGAATACTAAAGGAAATTAGATTTTCCTGCACAACGTTTTTATAACGATCGGTTTACAGGGTGCTATAGTATCAATTCCTTAATCCGATTCAAACCTTTTATCAGGGAGTTTGTTGTCCATAAGTAAGTAAATTTGTTAAATATGGTGGTTGTAGAACTTGGAACCATAATTTATATAGTTTTTTCTTGAACTCTTGTGCCCAGAGGCGTTGTCATGATGGAACAACACCTTCATCAGAGTTATTTCAGGTTTTTCTTCTTGTTGCTTTTCATTTTCAAGAATGACATGAACAGAACATATGTTCGTAGTTTGGTGCTTCTGGATGCATGACTATTACGTTATAACCGCTTACGAAGAGGTTGCTTTGATCCAAAAACGTATATTGGGATTAAATTTCACCAGCCATGATGAAATCATGCAAAAAACAATTGGATTAGGAAGTTTCAAGCTCAGTAGATACTTGCTTTGCTATCAATTTGGAAATACTTAGCTTAATCGGTTAGTAAAAATATAATTTTAGAGCGTCTGTCAAACCTCGTAGGGCTTTATCATATTCGAAGTCCATTGGAATGGTCCCGAGAACGGTGTGAATGTTGTTGAATAAGTTTGGTATATTAAGTGAAAACAGTGACTATTCTTAAAAAAATAGCAAAATCAAGCAAATGTAAATAATTAATCGAAAGATACCAAATTGCACAATTGCAATGAACAGGTTAGAAATTAAAAATCTGCAGTTACACGACCGTTTGCCAATAATTTGCATAGTGCTAAATACCGACAGCGTTTACTCAACAGGATATGCGAAAAACACTATACACACATACATACATACATATGTATGTAGTTGCTGCTTGGTAGTAGTAACGGTACAGCAGCGGAAAGGCTTTAACATGTAAATCATTGCGGATTGAACGGAAATGGAGTCCTGGCCTCTAGCTTGATTTGTGACCTACCATCTGTTGTCCCGATAGCGTATAGTCAGTTCGTGTTTGCGAAATCGAAGCTTGAATTTGTTTATTTCTAAAATATCTTCTACGTAGTATAGTGGGACATATGTTTATGAAATGACGTAAATCAAATCACTGTAGTATTTATTAAACATAATGCTCATATCACATCGAAATCGAGAAATACGATTTTCTGTCGGTTGACATGGGCAAGTTGAAAGACGCGATTTTTAGGAGCTACATAATATCTTATTTCTGGAAATGAGGCTATACATGATCTCACACTAGAATAAATATGTTAGCGCAGTTTCAGGGCAATTATTTTTATTTATAAAACATGTTATCTTTCTAACATATTAATAATTAAAAATATATACGTATACAGGGGTTTCCACGTAACTCGTTCATTAAAAGCTCTCTCGGTTAGCATTTTAGCCTATTTCTGCAAATTTGTAACAGGGAATAAGCGCGTCTGCTCTGTTATTACAAATTATATGTTGGATTTCTAAAATTTGTCTTACAGAAGAATTACTCATTGAAGGAACCGTTGAATGACGACGGTAACCCGAGGGAGAATACCAAGCACTTTAACTATAACAAATAACACTTTGGGGACCATCTGTTACTTTCCGTGGCTTGATAAATAAAAAGAAAATGTATGTATCTTTAAATGTTAAGACAATTTGTTTAATGAGAATCATTAGCATGTAATCTTACTAATGCCCTCCAATTAAAATTTATATTATGTCAAAGGCAAGGAGAGGGTGAAATAGATCTCACAGTACAATGGTCTCATTACGTATTCTTGCTATACCGGAGAACGTTTTAGGTCTTTCACCAATCAACTGCCTGGCTATAGATCAGGGCGTTGACCACACGAATCACTCCAATAGTAACCGGATATAGCTGCTTTTCACCCAACAAGTTTCGTTGCTAGCTTGGCAGCCCTTGCATGGCAGATTTCCAGTTAGTCCTATTCTTCTTTGGAAGGTAATATCTAGTTGGGATCACAATGACAGTCTCGTGTAACTGCTGTCCGCTTGTTTGGATAAGTCAAAGTCACTTTAGCTGCAAGGCAGGAATCGGTTTTGCCCCTATTTTATTTACAGATAAAACCAACTTAGTACCTTACATCTAATCAATTTCCTACCAAAACAAACAAACTAGCGATGGAATGTCCTATTAAATATTTTATCGGTAAAGCCCGCCACAAATTGAAGTATAAATCAACCTTGGATATAGAAGAAAAGCTCTACGTGTTTTACTGGAACGTCAATACTTATTTTATTTGACACACGTTGCGCCGAATACGAGCAACGTGATAGCTTTGTGTATAGCCTATATTATACGAGGGGGCTTCATGCATATGTGTGTACGTGATATATACACGAACAAACACTTCCTTATATTAGGACCGGAAAACGAACGAACATTAGAAGACAAATATGTGAAGGTTTCTTTTATTTCACGTGGAACGAACGCCGGCAACATAACACGTTGTAAGGCGATGCGAATGAAAACGTAGATTTCTTGCACTCTGCATACAAGTTTCGTGTATGAGACTAAGAATTTAAGTTCAGATATGTAAATAATTCAATAAGGGTCTGCATTATATAAACCATAGTTATCGGAATGGTTAATAAAATTTAGCTTTTCTTTTTCTTAAATGAGAAAAAAGAAACTGGTTCTTTGAATTACTTGCCGTAGAATACAATCTTGTAACAGTTGATATTACAATTTTGATGAATATAAACAGTTCTTAATTGAGTTTTTGTGGTATTTAGCTTCAGGTATATTCCATTTCACAGTGCAGCAGTAAGCCGCAGCCAGTCTGCTAAGGTTCGTATGGGCATCGAACGACCTCTATGCAGCAACCTCGTGATAAGAAAGATACGATGTCTCACCGTACTGGCTTTGCTTTTGATGCCAAGGGGAGTGAGTCGTACGTCATAAGTCTGAAACTAAATAACAGTATACTTTTTACGTGTGTTGACAGCCTTATAATGTACAAAAGTTTTCAAGCTTGCTATAACTTCAGAAGCCTTTTAATGCGTAAATGGTGTAAGTATTCCGTCTATTTGTTAGTATCACTACGTCATCATAAAAGATGAAGCGCTGTTAATTATTCCCCAACATTATAACTGGGGTATGTACTTGACCTAATAGAAAAACTACTCTGGTGGGACTCAAATGCTCAGTGCCTACCTCGGCACCTCACAGTTAGCAGCAGGCCTTTTTATCACTGCATAAACTAAGCAATAATGATAATAATTTAAATTAATTAGATACTCCCACCTATATATGTTTCACCATCATTCGTATTTGTACGACAATTATTTGATTGATGATGATGAACCGTAAAACGGCGAAACTGGCGTCTGTACATGGCTGTTAGCTGATAGTTTAACTTCATTATTATTTTTATTAATTCTTTGGCCAATTAAGCTGTTAGTTGAAAATGTCTTCAAAATAGCTGTCCTGGATTGATTAACTAAACTTGCCAGTATTTTTGTTTTGTTTGCGATAGTCTGACTTTATTATTGTTTTCACTAGTAATAATAATTTTCTGTTGACTTAAAACTAAATATAGATTTGAGATCAGGGACAGCAAATCGCCCAAAAACAATTTCACTATGGGATGACAATAGGATACTTATTCAAATATTATCGACAAGCTGGCACATAGCTTGAAGTACATAGATGTGTTTGTTCATTAAGCGAGGAAGAGCGATGGGACGCGAACAGAGTTTGCCTGCTCAATTAGAATCGTCTTTGAGTTAAGAGGTGGGTAAATGATTAATTTTGAAAGCAATTTTAAGTGTGGTAGTGTTCAATATTTCTTCAAGTACAAGGTTACGTCAAATTTGATAATTAAAGAGAACGCGGGGTTTTTATTACGCGACGTATTAACAGACAAAGGGCGCGTAAACGTGAAATTTTGAAGTTAGAGGTTTTATTCCATACATCACTTTTTGGAAACGTTATTATTTGTAATTTAGCCTTTTCTAAACTGTGGAAGAAGTATCTGGCCAACACTCCTGAATCTATGATCCTGAAAATTATTTATAATATTACAAGACATACATATTATCGAACTCCTGCGTCCAGCGAGCCATTTAAAAAGCTTCATTTCTTGTTGTAGAATAGTCTTATCGACCCCTTCTATTCTTTTTGAAAGTAACACTGCGGAGCAGAATACCTAAGTAATAAAAATAGACGACATTCGACAGGAAATCGGTATAATCCGGAACATTTATGACACCTTTGTCGTACATCGATCGCTAATAAAGTTCATGATGGATAAAGGGTCAGTGACCGAACTTTTCTATTCCAGAAATTGTTTCAAGAACTAAAAACAATGAAACGAGTAAGAAATAAGACAGGCCATGTTAAAGCTTGACAATAGTTAAATTTGCCATAAAATAGTGTTGTAACTTGTCGAGAATGTTCCCGTCAAATTATAATAATATAAAATTTATGCAAGATACTTATGATGTAAACAACCACTTGATGTAAGTAAATGTTGCGCTGAAAGACAAAGGTAAGGTACAAGTATAATTCTAAAAATAGGAAATACTACTGGAAATTTAAGCTACATACATAAGTGTAATGTATACTACCTGCAAACCTACCGAGAAATCAAACCACCCGCAAATAGGCTGAATAAGTGGAGTATTTCTATAATATTTACGTCTGAGGAAGAAATAATGGCTTTCGCGATGTGTATAATACACAATGCCGCTATTACCTTACCCAACGGTGCCACTACAGTTGCGCGCGATAGCAACCAATTTGAATAGAAGAACATCTCAAAAGGTGCTACGTTGTAACGAGCCAATTTTTCCTGCTATGCGGGGTAAAAAATTGTGCATCATTTTCAGCCTTTCAACTTGAATTGCTTGAATAATGCAACAAAGGTTAATCGAGAAATGAAACACGCTACTACGGAAAGATCGTTTTCACTCGTCTTGGAATAATTTTCCTTCATTTCTTTCTTACGATTATAGAGATAATAGAAGGTTCCGTGCGGGAACATATTATTTATAAAATGACCTGGAAATTGTTGTTACAAACTACATTACCAAAAGTATTTTGAGATTAATTGTAGCTGTAATTTGAATTAATTTCATTATACTTGTAATGAACGCAATCTTGTACTTATAAGATTGCAACCACAGCTTCATTAAAGATTTAATTAAGTATCCTTGTCAGTGCTCTATGTAATGGATATTTTTTCAGCTTTACTATGTTGGTCCTCTAACAGCGAAATTCATCCACGTTGCTTTATTTGTCTATTGTTTATTTATTTAGGCATTGAAAGACTTTATAGACTTTTGATGTTTTCCTTAAATATCTCTAAAGCATATGAAGGAATGTACAAACCACAAATTGGCCACATCTGTAATGGGACGCCAAAATTAAAATTTTTATTTTGTTTTAATTTTATGTTATTTCCCGTATTTATTAAAATCACTTTGTTTTTCTTTAATTCATACAAATAAATTTGTACAATTAGTTTAACTTAGAATGCTATAAGCAATGATGGGCAAAATAGAGAAATGACCAAATTTTTACGACTCGCGTTTATTCGAAAGTTGATAAAACACGAATCTGTCTAGTCGCTTTGAAAATTTAGTCATTTCCCTTATCTTGTCCATCACTGACTATAAGTAATAAAATCTTGAATGAAGTTGGTGGATAAGATCATGCTGCATATTATGCGAAAACTGTACAAAAGGACTCCAGTCAAGATAAGTCCGGATTATAAATTATGGGCCCAGCAATCAGAGAGGGTGGTTGGCTGTAACAAACCGCAACTTTCACAAGCGTGCTTATGAGTCAGATGTAAGGTCAAATAAAAGATTCACTAGGAGTTCACCTGGCATAATCAACGAAAGTTTATCTTTTGTCCACACATAGTTGAATCGATTCTTTGAAGCGTTGGGACATGTTATGCAAATGAAATCAAATTCTAGCAGAGATAATGAGATATCATTCTGCAACTGGGAATCTCAGCCCGTGCTGTACTAATCAGAGCTACAGCAATGTTATTCAAGTAATTCACTGCAAATAGACATGTAATTCAGAATGGGTATTTATTGGCCAGTATTATCTGAAACCTACTTTATATATAAAAAGATATAGTTTGCATAGGCCTCGCCATATCGCTGCCCTGCGATTTTACGATTCTTATAAAAAGTTTATCTATTTCACCATAAGGTTTTAAAGTCATCTTTTTTACTCAAAAATATAACATTAGGTTTGCCAACGTTATAACGTTTTGTGGTATTTTAAAAGAGTAGCTACGGCAATTCAAATGTACAACTGGTATTGATTCTTTTGAAAGGTAGATCTTGAATGTACTTCTTTTATTTAGACCTCAGAACCGGTTTTTTTTATTTGGTGGAATATAATTAGATCTTGGTATCTTAAGCTTTAATGCGTATTTAGGCACAATGCGACCAAATAGAAAAACGGACGAAGAAATCCATGTATGAAAGAAGGAAATACTCGAACTTTAATAGAGAGAGAGAAGTCGAGAATCAATGCGATAAATATGAGATTGCTTAAGACATCATCCAATAAAACCAACACAGATAAAAATATGCTGGAAAGCACATTTTCGATAAAAGTGCAAGAGGAGAAGAAAAGAGAGACTTGGAATGGCGATAAGGGAGGAAACAGGGAACAAAATAGAGTGGAATCAAACAACTGAACAACATAGGAAGAATGGGGAGAAAGTTATATAACATGAATTGAAAATGTATCAATGCTTTTGTTAATAAAACAGCAATACCTGTGTTGGATTTTGTTTCCGTGTTTTAATTATTTTTAATTATTTGATCTGTTTCAATTTCTGAAATAATTCTGTGTACTCCAAGTAATACTAAAAATTTTACGAAAGCTAGCAACTAACCATCTGTCGAACCTTTTGACTTTCACGCATCTGCTATATCTTCTCTTCTCATATACCTTCTTGGACGTAGTGGGCGAAAGAAAGAAAGATAAGTACCGTCACAGGTTATAGTTTAAGACCTGAAGTAAAAAAAACGGGAAGATATTGTTTCAATTCAATGCGGATGTTGTTCCTTCAAGTAAAAGAAGATGGATATCAATTACTGAGGTGCTTTTTCTATATTTCCACTGCCTTACTCAATCATGAACTCTATATTTACTGGCCACAAATCACCTGAACCATAATGATGCACGTGGCATTTAGTAATGCAATAGCAAAGCACTAACGCTGGCCAAAGAGACAAAGTCCCACTAATGTGGTAACTTAACGGCTAGACTCCTCATAATCTTAGTATTGGATAATTCCCATGATTCACTTCTTGAGTTATCACAATTAATTGTCCCATGAGCAGTTCTTTTCGCTCGGGTAGTTCAAACACGGAATTTGAGGGTACTGCACACAAATTGCTAGATGCCGTGGTGAAACCGAAACTTTCTGGGCTTATAGCCTAATTTAGTACAAGAACTGAGAGAGTGCTTATATTTAGGCGTCCTATCATTCGTTCCAGGAACTGTAGGAACCATCGGAACTACAAAAAACATACTTACTAAAACCCCTTATAAAACCACGAGATATTTTCCTAACGTTGTAACGTGCTTAATAAGGTAAGAAAAATTATACACAAGACAGTAATGAAGATCAACACAAGCAAATAAAAACTAGGATTCTTTTCTTCTATGTTCTATATATTCAAACGCACACTATATTCAAATGTTAGAGGTAATCACAAGGCGAAAATTGAAATTGTAACAAGTTCAGTAGTTTAATCTTGTTTTTTTTTGCTCTGCTTTCAACGGGCGGATGTAAATATTTTGGTTTTAAGTTGGCTTCATTTTTAACTGTCGTATTACTCTAGGTTCTTTGGTCCAAACATTGTGTGCATAGCTAACTTTCGTTTTGATCTTTTTTATGGAGAAGTTTTCTGCGAGACTAAAGCTTTCCCGTAATTAGTTTTTGTATTTCCTTCAATTTCCAAAAGGGTTCCTCCTAATGTTGCATTTAGGATATAACAAGTGTTTTGAGATTATGGCATACGCCTACCGCCAAATATATACTTACATTCAAGCATATGCATTGGAAATGTAAACTTCGCACGTTACGGGTTTTTATCATTCTATATTCGCCGGAATATAAACATAAAATACAATTAAAATGGAAGGCTCGCGCTTAAAATGGAGCACCATTGCGAAGAAAAGGAGGAGAGGGAAAGAAGCAGAACTGCCGTATTAAAGTTACTAACGACAAAAAGGGAAAAATAAGGATTCTCAGTGGCGAGCTGACCTACTTGCGGAAGCTTATTGTCGCCACCGTCACAAATTTCCAAAGCGAAACTTTAATATCGGATATTAAAATACAACACCGACGTTCGCCCATATTTTCTCGGTAAATTAACTCGGTAGCACGTACAGTTCTTAATGCCAATGTAGACGGAAGCTGACGTACGGGTTAATTTAAATAAATGACTACCTACTTTGTTTTGTACATCTCGTATGTCTTTTGCCATATTTAAGAAATGTACAATTGAGCGCAGAAACGTTTTGAGTTATCCATTTGGTGAAATATCTTTCGTAGTAATAATATAACCTTTGAATCAGAAAGGATACATTTGAAGTTCGTGTTCATCAATGATTATGAATTAAGTCTTTGCACTAAAAATATCACTAAGGTGAAGCTCTCCAGCGGATATTGTACCTAAGGAAGTTTTTGTTGTCTCTACCCTAGTATCTTGTCGTAGATGATCGTCTAGGTAACCTAGCCAACAATGGGTACGGGGTACACAGGTGAGCTAACGACTTCGTGATCATGATTGTTGGAAGATATGATATAAAATTTATTATGAACGATGTCAAAATCACAGCCTGTGCATTAATCTTCAAAAGATACTCATCGTTATTGCTACGAGGGCAAGAAAAGTTCGTTTATAAAGGGAAGAATAATTAGTTCCAGCGATGTTTTTAAGTATTTAGAAATTGCATTAGGAAGATAAGCTAACGTGAAACTCCCACATCTCGACCTACGGAAAAAAATATTTTACGGCGTTGCTAACTTGCCGCAGACTGCTTAAGCCTCAAATTACTGTTTGATTACACATAGTAACAATTAGAGCTATGATCACCTATGCTTCTTTGGCATGGTGACCAGAAACAAACTAGAAGACCGCGCTATAGCAGCTCTAACAAATTCAGAAGCGTGGAAGTTTTGCTGTGAATATTGCAAATAAAGGGACTAAAGTTGAGGGATCTCATCATTTTTGGAGGTCCCAGAATAAATTACTTGATGCACATTACACTTGCACCGGATATAATCCTGATGTAATGAAATGAAAAAGATTTCACTAATACAAATTATAAAAAGGGGATTCAAGGGCAAATTTAAAATCGCTAAAATTATGCATTCATATTTGGAGTCAGTAAAACAAAACTTACACTGTTAGAGATCACAAATAACGCAATTTTATATACGGAGGGTATTTTTTGAATAAAATCAATGAATGGAAATACCCTAATTTCAGCTTGGTTGCAAATTCACAACGTTGCTGCGTTATATTTCTTATAAATCCGCTATTAGCTCTCTGCTCTACCAGAGAACAGTTACTGTGGTATTTCTCACTTCCATCCATATATTTTATATCTCATCTTCAAAAACCCGGCATCCTTCATTTCTTAAATAATTTATCGATAAACCGTCATCTATTTGGGTACGAGTGCTTGTTCAAACATTAAAAATGTTGTTCCTGGAAGTCCGTAAATAATAACGGCAGCGGAAAACCTATATTTACTACATACCATCTGAGCGGTAAATTATAGAATCGATTTGAGCACTTGTGCTTGTGGCTAGTGCTACTGGTTTAATCAATAGCCAATTTCCAACACAGAGCTGCTCCTCATCCTTGCGTGTTGCTACCATTATTTTTTCCATTTCGTATCTTTCTCATTCCGGAATGTTTCTGAACAAAGTGCTATTCCAGTGAAGTGGGCGGAATAAAAATGTACTTTGAACTGAAGGGTTTCCATGTAATCGTTGTAACCGTGGTAAACAAATAGATTTGGAATGTTAGTATCATATTTCCTCCGCAATTATGGATTATTCAATGTAGTTAGTTGTGTGATTTGTGGTTTTAGTTTTAAGTTAAACTGTGGGAGGGCCTGTATTAGCGTTAAAAACCGCAAAAGAAAACAGGAAAAGGCATTCTTAAATTAATTAATCTTATTGGTGACTTTTTTATCTGCACTACTGAATTCAGTAAGTTCTAAAATAGTTTTCACCAAAATTTTGTTACCCCAGTTTGAAGATTGTCATCCAATGATCTATGACGCTTGTGCATCGTTAAAAGTTGTATTACAGGTTTCTTTTTATATATGTACGTTCACACTTCACACGTGTTTTATTCATGTCTGCCGTTTCATTACGAACATTTGTAATTCTGTCTAAACATTTCGCGTTTATTTCTGTTTTCAATTACATCTTGCATTTAAATGTCAGATATATCTGTTGTTTTCATTTGCATATTTGCAATAAGGAAATAACAGAAAACCGGTTATAGATATGGAACAAGCGTTCGTGCAGCTAAATTATTAAGTCAGTTACAAATCAGTTTTTGTGCGTAGACTAATCCCAATTAACCTCTGGTCAAATTACCATAATGCAAAAATGCAGGAACAAACCCATTACTGCATTCACTTTTTTAATTGTAGTTAGATTTAAAAAAACGGTTATTTGCAATGTTGTGGTACTTCATAATGAGTTTAGTTTTTCAATTTTCAATTGTCTTTTTCTTATAAATTGATCTACCTTGGTCAATAGATGTATGAGGCATATTTACGAAGTAATGCACGGTAAAGTTTGCGAAATTTTTTCTTTCATAACTTTTTTATTAATAAATATATTCCGAATCCAGCGGTGTAGTCAGATTTTTAATAATAAATTTTCTAATAAAATTCTTTCTAGATGTTCGATGTCTGCAGATATATTGCAACATCTCGACGGACATATCCTTATGTGCCAAGTTTACACTAGTTGAATTTCGGATTGCGAAGAATTTGTATCTTTTATTTTCTTTAACCGGCTGACGTTTTAATTTGCTTTAATATCTTTTTTTATTTTTTTTAAATAAAACCGCTACATAATATGTTACGTTTCGGAATATACCTTCTATTCCATTTTCAAACCTAGTTTGGAAGTTCATTCATTTCAATTATATTCTTACCATCAATTTTACCAAAATTCCCGCTTCCCCTTTTCTTTCAATATGATATATTTCAGCTTTATTTTACCGGCGAAAATATCTAAAATGACGCAGAAATTTACCACATTGAAATAAAAGGAAAAGAACGAATTTTCATAAAATTGATGGTAAGAATATAATTAAAATTAATTTAAATATAAAAAAATAAGATAAAATAAATTCAAGATATATTAAGTACAGGCGAACTTCTAAACTATGTTTGAAAATGGAATAAAACGTATATTCCGAAACGTAATATGTAGCATTTTTATTTCAAAAAACCAAAACCGGAAATCCCAAAAAAAAAGAAAAAAATGTTAAAGCAAGCTAATTAGGAAGTACGTAGTTTCCATCAGCAAATATCGAAAAATTAGTATTACATCGGTAAAACCGAGGAAAGATTGATTTTTTAATATTTTACCAACGGTAACCATATATTCATTTCTGGCTCCCGAAATAAAAGTAAATTTTCAATTTCCCTGAATGGTGTTGCAAAAATAAATTAGTTGTTAATCAAAAGAAAACAATTATCACTGAATTTTACGGTAAATTTAAAAAAATTTTTGTAATAATCTTGCTTTTAATAATCAAACTATTTGCATTGTTGCATTTTGTCTAGGAAGATTAAGCAGATTAAGGCATCTTGGCGTATGAGGCATAATTGAATTTATGTTATTAAGATTATTGACTCGCAACATGCTGTGTGTTTTCTTGTTACAAAAGTGAACAATACGATTGATATTTGACCTTAGCTGCCGTGAATATTTCATTTCATGACATTTTGAAGACCTACTACGTTCGTTATATTCGTAAACTTCAAGAGACACTTTCCAACACCAAAGTAAATTTTCAATTCATACATATATTCACACTTAGTCTTTAATGAACTCCTATTTTGCATCCGGGCCTCGATTAGTGTCTGGCGGTGAAATATCTAATTGAACACAATTGTTACAATTTACAGGAATATGAGGTAATTGGTGGACGAATTTGCAAATAGTGACCAGTTCAGTCCGGTTTGCTTTTTTTTTGTTCTATATACCTACATAAATTATTATACAATATATATTCGGTGTACCCGATTTATTTTTCAAACAGCTGAAGTATCCATAAAACTATTCTACTATGTTCTATTCTATATACATCCTAAAATGTATTTAATCCAGATTTGCGATGCTGTTCTACATCTTTCAAACTTTGTATTTGTAACAAATACAGTTTCAAGAGTTATTCTAAATTAGCTTCTGGTAGTCAAAATGGTAAAATGTAGCAAAGATATGATTGATAATCAAAGGAAAAACTATTGTCAGAGAGAGTAGTATTTGGAATTTATAATTTGCAAAAAAAAATAATCAACCCCTTTGTGACACCAGGTTAAAATAAAATAATGTCTTGTTCTTTCTGATTCTGTTTAACTTTGTACGATACTTCCAACTAATTCCTACATTCTTTGTCTTAATGCTTCATAATGTCGAAAGGCGACTGGTCACATTGATGGTGGATACTCCTACCGTTTGTGGCTCTGCTATCGAATCGAAAATGAAAAACGTAACGTTTCGATGCGGTGGCTGGGAAATATATGACGTTCCGATAGCTTTTTCTTTGCCGCACACACTGATAAAACTCACAATACAATGCACACTTTCTGATTCGCCGTGCGAACTTCTTTTCTTCCCTATTACGTGATGTCCCGAGGCTGGTATATCCACGGGTAACGAAAAGCTCGCCACATTTGTTATCCAGTAGTAACGTTATATTTTCTCTGCCTGTGTTTTGTTTTCCATTTTTCCCGGGTTGAATATACGACTAACGTACTTTCGATACATAAATCAAAATGATGGGCGTTTCAATAAGTCGAGTATCTAGTGGTTTGCTCTGTCCGTGGTATACATATGCCGAGTGTCCCAGATTTCGTTGCACACCCAATATGATGGTTATTTGAATAGATAGATTATTTTTAGGAAAGACATTTTAAAGTGGTAAATGTGCTTAAAGGTGCATTTTATTATATTAATTCAGGGAGATTCACAAATTGCCCAGTTAAAAAGTTTTTTGAACGGCAAGCTACATTTTTCTTATTAGATATTACAACTCTCTTTGTTTTTCCTCGATAACAATGTGTATTTATTTATTTGTGTCTCAGCCTTTTGGACATAAATAACAACTTTATTACAAGATCAACAATGTTTAAAGGTGAATCGTAAGGATTAAAATATCTCGTTTGATAAAATTAATAGCAGGTAATATATTATAAGTTCAAGTCTTCCTCCTCCTACCCTGACACAGACTTCATACTTCCTGATCAATTTTCTCGCACAAGAATGTCTTCTCTTATCTTATCTTATTCGCTGTACAACAAAATCTAGGACACCTGGTACACGTGTAACGTCATTTATTATAGTTGAACTTATGTGCATTGAAATTAATGTATGTGGATGAAATGTATCTTTGAGAATACGACAAAATAGAAGAAAGGATGCATTCCTTACAGAATTTTCTAATGAATGATGAGATGGTGGCATTAATCCTAAAGAAAAACTTTTTTTTGCATCCTTTGAAGTAGGATCGAGTGTATTTGGTTATCTTCTTAGCGACTATGAAATGGGACGCTTGCTGTAGCTCATTTTTCAACGGATGACTGCTACTCGGTCGTTTTTTTTTCGTTTTGGAGTCTATGTGCCTTGTATGCATATTCGTGTCGGTATAGTGCATTTCGATAGAGAAAGGTACATTACGTCATTGAAGCCAGATTATTCAAAAACGAATTAAATCAATAACACGCCTGTGTATAATGTTAACGTATCTGTTGCTTAGTCACAGAAGCTCAAACTTCTCTAAGGAAAAGCCATATGTAAAGGTTGTATTACGCACAGACGGAGGAGCGACGGATGGAAATCGTTGTGTTTCGTGACGCCTGTTCTCCGCCGCGTGCACACCTACATAGAAAGCCATCTCGCTGCGATGATTCTCTACCTAATGTTCGACCGCGGTGGTTATCTGTCTAGCATCTCGGGATTCTCAATATAAGCGCTTGCGGAAACTCTGTCGAAACTGGGAATATTTACCCCAATAGTATTTTAAATGGCTTTTTAATGCATGTGTTGATATAATTGCGTATACCATATAAATACTAAAATCAATATTTAATTACGACTTACAATTTTAGAGGAATAAGTGGGAATTATATACATTTTTAATTAGCGAGAAGAAGAAAACATTTATGTTTCTCTTAAGTTGCGAATACGTTCTCTGTTAAGCGGATTTCATTAATTTCTAAGTAACTCGTTCGACAGAGAGATTACTATGAGAATACCTCTTACATAGACAGCTTATAAATAGTGATGTACAAGTCCCTTCATATATACATAAATAATGTTAATCCTACAAATTTCCAGGGGTAACAATCCCTAGAGAGTCCAGAAGGATAATTTGCGCATGCTATAGTTAGTACCTCCGTTCTCGTCATTCGGTAGCCTACGCTAAGAATAGCTTCCAAAAATCTCCATTACAACGAGTAATTCGCAAAAAATGGGAATCACATTTAGTCCGGCTAAAATAAAAGGACAAAAAATTGCTACGGTCAGCGGAGGAGAGTGTAGTTTTTCGGTACGATAGCTTTGCGTTGGCGCAAGGGTACCAACTCGGATTTTGCTTATGGTTTCCGCTAATTGAAAATTTTACTACCGTCGTCATCAGTATGGACTGGTGCAGTACGAAAACGGACGTCCCTCGGAAATGGTACTGATCCTTTTAAATTAAGGTAGATTTGTTCTTCTATCCGTTTTTGTTGTGGTACGCTTACCGTTTTCTTTGTTATCACAGCAAAGCGTTATCCTTGCGGATCTAATCCTGCGGCTTAGAATTTAAGTTGTGCATTGTTTGCTGTAATATTAATTAAATTCCAACATTGCGAAATACACTAGCAAATAATAACCGTGTACGTACCATACATATATAGTTTCATTTATAGTTAGAGAGAAACTTGATGATGAGTTTATCTTGAATTTCGATATTTGAATCAAAGACTAGTCGAACAAAACTCATGCGTCTATCTAGAGAATTCAACAATTAGAACTTGGTTTTAAATAATATAATTGAAATGCAATATAGAAATTAACTAATAAGAACTTGGACTGTAGGCAATGAATCCCATCTGCTGAAAACCTTTTTCTTAAGTTTATCTGTAAGTATATAGTGTGTCCGCTTAAGTTCTCTATATTTGGGAAACCTTTTTATTAGCAATTTTAACTAACAGTTACTCTTTGTAAAAAAATTAACTTCCTCAAAATTCTTGATTAAGCTACTCAAAGTAGAAATGTCTTTCGGGTGATGTCGTGTAGTTAATATTTTACTTGACGTTTCGCTGACCATGCTATCAGCTTCTTCAGAAGATTTCTAAAGACTGCTGTTGTTGTCTTTTGCTCCTCGTTATATATCCTACGTGTGACACGTTTCAACACGGTGACCAAAATCGACCAGCTACTCCCTCCTAACGAGGAGCAAAAGACAACAACAGCAGTCTTTAGAAATCTTCTGAAGAAGCTGACAGCATGGTCAGCGAAACGTCAAGTAAAACATTAACTACACGACATCACCCGAAAGACATTTCTACTATGGATTACGGTCGTGAAAGCCTACACTCAACTAAGCTACTCAAACTTTACTAACAGCATATAGGATGATCGCAAATTAAAAATAAATTTATACAGTTGATGTAGCTTTCCCAATGATTTTTTGTTGAGGAACTATCGAACTAGACCCAAGTAGATAGGTTGTTCGACTAAAAATATTACCTCTACAAAATCATATTTTGTAATGAATATTATCAAAAAGTTTGTTATTGTTTATAATAACGTCATTGTCACAGTCAGCTCTGTTATTTTATTAATGTGAATATCTGAATTAAATAAATTGTTTGTGTAAGGTAGGGCCTTTGCAAAAACCATTTCAAAATATCAACCGTTTGGAGAGAATAATAAGGGAACGATACAAGGAATAACTCCTGTCATGGTTCGAAACGTGTTCAAGAAATTTTCCACAAGAACAGCTATGTGTATGGAGAGAGGTGGAGGTACCTAGGAAACTGTACATTGAAAATAAACTCCATTAGTGTTTAAATTTTCTTTAAAGATAGTTTAACTTTTTTGATGAATATTCATCCTAAGATTGATTTGTTAAAGATATAAACATTCATTTCCAATATTTTCTTCTAAAAAAAAATTAGTACCTAGTACTTCTTTCTTAGGAGGTCAATCTTGATATTTTTAATTCACCCTGTACGTTGTAAATAAAGTTTGGCTGGCTTAATCATGTATTTTGAGAAAGCAAAACTTTTTGCGAAAGCAAGCAAGCAACTCAAATATAGAGAACTTAAGCCGGCACATTGTATATACGTTCCTACGAATTTCCATGTGTATATTATTTAACAAAAAAATATTTAATTTCTTCAATGTAGCGTCAGATCATACGTCGGGAAGTTACGGACAAATATTAGACAAGGAATTACCTGGAAGAATACTATACTACCTTCTACAATAACTTGTGCGGGGCAACTACTAGCCACATCTGCATTACATCTACAATGTTCGACTATACTATTGGTAAGCAACCCGCTGGATGGTCTAAATATCAATTCTAGGGGAGATATGATACAAACTGATGGTTACAGTACCATAAACTATATGTACACTTGTTTCGCACTAGCGCAATATATTTAGAAGTAATTATCTCAAAAATTCTTGAAATTCATTGAATTATTTATCTGATTCAACTCTGGTAAACAGAAATGCGGTAAACGATAGAATCTTATCAAAAGAGGAAGAAAAAGAAAACGGGGAAGAAGAAGTAGAAATAAGCGATGAAGACAATATATAAACTGTATCAGATTATAAATAAATAAGGTATAATGATAGCAAGGACTGTGGCGTAGTATGGTAAACAACATATAAGTATCGGCACGATCCGCACCACACAAGTTTAATTTATTATATAATAATATAATAAAAAAATTCGGTCACCGGTTGATGATGAGGACCATTCGTGTACTCGAAACGGCCGTCCCGGACTTTTAATATATTATTATATAATAAATTAAACTTGTGTGGTGCGGAAGGTGCCGATACTTATGTGTTATTTAAAATAAGGTATAAATAGATATTATGAGCTATCTAAATTAAAATTCTGCATTATTGGTATTTTTTATTTTGAATGAAGCATTCAATTTTCCTAAAAATGTCATCCCTTTGCAGAAACTTTAATAACATCACCCAAGTTGGAAACCAAACCTTCATTAATTTGGATAAAAAAGTGCTTACAGAAGAACTGTTGTGAGTAAACAGCGAAAATGAGATTGAAGACATGTCCATGCAAAATAGTGACGACGAGGAAGAAGACGCTAATAGTCGAAAAACAGAGAATCACATTTTCAAAATTGCTTTTTATAAGAGAAAAATAACTAATTAAAACACGCAAAAATATATTTATTAAAAATATGTAGACGCAGTTTCGAATTTTTTGATTAAAAGCCTATTTTGTTTTGCATTACTCATAAGTGAACAGTCTTCGCAACCAGACTAAGAAGCTGAAATCGTGAATGTTTGCTCCAGAGAGCCTTCATTGTACTATGTTTCCTTTTGAAAATACTGACTAAATGAGCAATTTTTTCAGAATTCTCATTCTAGCTAAACGTGAGCACTTGCACTACGATATAGTTAGGATGGCAAACTGGTATTACGGAAGCACTATACTAGCTAGGAATTAAGAGGAGAAGAAGAATAAAAAGAGTAAAAGGTTTATTGATATGGATGTATTTAAAAAACATGCATCGAAAGAATCTGGTTTCTACGGTATGTGCTCATATCTTATTGATGCAATTCCTTACATATATTGTTGGTGGTTTTAATAAGCGCAATTAACTAATTTGAACTTGAAATGTTCTATCTATTAGGGAAAAGTGATGGAGTATTTGGTATTAGTGTTTGCTTATGAATCTCAATAAGAATGGAATTTCTTACTCATTTTTATATTTACATTACTACAAATGGTCGTACACATAATTGATCAAAATGCCACAACGTACCTAACCATTGAAGGGGAGAAAGTATGTAGAGATTAAATATTCATAACCTCATTTTCGTTCACCCGATATTAAAACTTTTGTATTATTCTAATAAATACACTAACGACATGCCGCGGTCCACCCCATTACACCCTGCTGTATTTTCCGTAAAGCAAGGCAAATATTCCTTATCATTTACACATAATTTACGTGAAAGGCATTGGCCGTGCATTAAACCGCAATAATTTACTCCGTAGAATATGCTTTTAATGAATGTAATTTAAGAGAAACACTCGCTTACGTATACATTGCCGAAAATACCGGCGCCACCACCAGAATTTAATTCTAATGTAATATTTTGTCTGATAAAGCTAACAAAATCATTCTATTCGACTGCCGGGCAAAAGAATATAAAAACACGGACGAAAGAGTCTGGAAAGTATTGAACTTGGAATTATACAGTAGTATATTCCATAATTAAAATAATAGATTATTTTTTAATGAGCGCAGTGGCTTATAGGAAACGTCATGGTTCTAACGTAGTTGTTCTATTCTCCCATTAACTCATCGTTCGTACAATTATATTTATTTCAATTTATTTATTGAAACAGCCGAAAGAGCGATATTCCTGCTTCTACGAGAGAAACGTAACTGTAAAATCGAAGCAATTTAAAAGTATAACATTAGAATATATTCTTGATGTAGGTAGCTAATTACTTACTATTGGTACTACAGTAGCGTTTTGTATGTCCTTCGCCAGATACAAAGGGGGCTTACAAGTGCTTATTTATCTCTTTCAGTAAAGCCTGCTCTAACAAACCACAACTAATGTTAAGAGATTAGAAAGGCTTGCTATATTATAATTACAATAACTAACTATGTAAAACCCTTAACTAATTTTTAGTTCAATTCAAGTTTTTACTGAAGCCCGTTATTAAACTTGCTATTAATATTGGATACTTGTAGTTAATCTATAGTTTACTTTTTGAGTGAATAAATTAGAACAGCATCAGAACCTTAAGAAGGCGAAAAAGCCAACGGCAAAAGAGAAATATTTTTTGCCGTAGGGGCTGTTTAAGAGATCGACATAGCATGATAATAAATTACGTTAAAGTTGACCGGCACTAGAGAACGGGAAAATTAATGACACAACCTAGTAAATTAGGTGAAACCACCATTCATCAAGGGATTGTTTCAGACATCTCGTCGAATTAAATCAGAACTTTCCGACTTGTTTTGTGGAAAGTTTTAAATTATAAATTTACAATTATAAAACATTGGCGAAATTTGAGTCGCAAATTAAGTAGCAATTTCATGGATTAAATAACGTGCAATGGATTTACTCGCCCACAAACAATGTGCAAACTAATTCTAATTTTAGTTGGAGAGAGTTATTAAATCTGAAGATTGTTTTGGTTTACTTCCTGTTTGATATATTGCCACAGTCATATTGTTAGTATTCCTGCTTCTACACCTAAATATAATGCAGCCCTTGGATGCCAGTAATAATGTTATCTCTGCGATATTTGGTGTGGTAGATAATTAATTTACTTAAAAGTTTAACTACTTTTGAGCGGAAGATTTCAAAATTTTGCACATAATTAATTCTCCATTTATGTCAAGCTTCTCATTTTCTAAAATTAAGCTATTTAATACGCATATATAGATTAATCTTCCTTAATAACCGCGTTTTTGGTGAAAGAAGCGCAAGTTAGCCAAAGTTTTCATATAAAGCTTAAAAAAAAAGCTAAAAGTTGTGCGAGCAAAACGTCTTCAAATGGACAAGTTTATTCGAAGTTCTAACATTCAGTGTGCCTCGTTCATTGATAGTTGCGATGAAGTTTCCCTCATTAGGTGCATCTAAACATTTCTCCTTGGTATCCATTTGAAAATAGATAAGTTGGAGATCCAAGGAGTTCGTTCTTTCATTTCATTTATTTTTGTTAGTCGCACTGTTTTCAAAACGATTTTTTTCGTTTGTTTAAAACAAAACGCCAATTATCAACTTGCAAAATGAATTCTTTCGAAGAATTAAGCAAAGTGAGTGATTGCTCTTGGTGCAACATTTCTAACATAATGTGTTTGATTTATCAGAAATTGAGGATTTTCTAAAGAAAATAAATTAAGAATTTCCATTCTTCACAAAACGAGTTTTTAAAATGAAACAAGGTGAACCTGTTGTGCTCTGAGGTGTAGCATATCACATACGGTTTCCGCGTTGATGTTCAAAATTTTCTTCTATTATTTAGCGTCAAGTATTTGAGTTTTATAATATTAAGAAACATGACTGTTTCAGTGTTATTTGGTGTATTACAAGAATACGTTTGTGGTTAAAATAATTCATATTAGTTAGGCTATCGTTTAATATTTTTGCTTTCATGAATGCTGAAAATAATTAGGAAATTTATGTTTGAACATATTTCATAAATGATAAACTATTTAGATGTAGATAATTTTTACTTCTGGTATTATAACCATAAAGATATTATTCTTCAATCAAGATTCCGAAAGGCATAGATAAAAATTAAAAACAAAGTTTTTTCAGGTACTGTTTTCTTTTTATAATGATTATGTTGAAAACTCTGCCTAGGAAACTACTGTACTGTACGATAATATATTGGAAGAATTTTTAGTAACTAATAATTCATCCTGTGAAAATAAAACTCCAGTTTCTGAAATTACTGCTAGGAAAAATTCTGCTTTAGCAATGCATGAAGAAGTACGTAAAGATTCTAATTATGTGGCAGAAAGTATAAGTTATAACAGTGATAGTTCTGAATCTGTTGCATTAGTTCCCGACAAAGACGATATTGAAGGTTCAAGCAATGACGTACTTGAATCTACTGCTAACCATTAAGTTGATTGTGAAATGAATGTACCCAAGTATGGTGATATGACGTAATAGGATAGGACGTAAAGAAAGGAAAGTAGCTGACCCTCAAAATTGGATAGTAAAAAACAAATCAAAAAAACTAAGAACGACAAGAGAAACGCATTGGACCAATTTCTCTTCGAAGCAAAGTTTAAGGAGCTATAACAGAAAGTGCTCATTAATGACAGAAAAAATATTTTCCAAAAGTTTTAGTCAACGATGAACTGGGAACGATGAAAGGTTTTTGTCATTAATCATGTTTTTAAAATACAGGCAAAAAAGAAAGCATATACTGGAGTACTTACTAACAGTCGCCGAATAGAAGTTACAATTCTGCAAGAAAATGTTTCTACCGACCGTAGCTTTAGGAGAAGTTACTGTTCATAGTTGGATTAAAATGGCAAGTTTGGTATGAGCAGCAGTCGAGAAGCTTCCAATAATTCTAAAAGAAAATCTGTGCATCAGAATAAAGATGAAGCTAAACAACAAGATTTTGGGATGTTTACTGAAACTACCTTCGCATTATGGTAGGCGCGATTCAATTAAACTTTATCTTGAACAGACAGTACATTCGATGGCACATCTTTGAGCAGTGCATACTGGGAAATGTTCAGAAAAACGGCAATCACCTGTTTCAAGAACATTCTTCAGTGAAATGTTTTCTTCTATGAACCTCTCACTGCATTTTATTAAAAAAGATAAGATGTACTGTTTGTACATCTCACAAAGTTGGCGACGATTCGTGTTCAAAAGCCAGTAGCAGTCAGACTTGAGAAAACTAATGATAAGGCAGCTGTAAATGGCAATCAGTGTAGATTATTAACAATGGGTCTTCAAGCTGTTAAAGTGGCTTCTTTTACTCAAACAAATACAATCTTTTTAAAACAAATTAACATGCCACAATTTTACAGTTTACGATGTAGTTGGTCGACATGCTAAAAATGTTTTTCGTTTATAGAGATTGCAACTGACTTAACAGTATCAGGTTTTGTAACTTGCATTAGAGGATATCTGGAAATGCACTGCGGAGGTGGATTTGTTCCAATAATTATATTTAGCGCCGGATGTACCTACCATAACAGGAATGTAAGACTTGCAAATGGCATTTGAAATTTTGCAGTAGACTACAATACTGTAGTAAGTTCTTAGGACCAGGTCACACCCAAATGGAGTGTGACTCGGTTCATAGTTGTATTGAGAAAACGATAATAGGTAGAGAAATAAGTTTGCCCTCAGTCTCAGGGAACCGAGAGAACCGTTTGATGTTAAGCTAATGGAGTACTGGCATTTTAAAGATTACACGATTTAGATATTTAAGAGGTATTCAAATATTAGGCCAGGAAGGGTAGCAGGCGATCCAGTAAAATATTTGTAAAACTTTCTTCTTATCACATCTAAGCAAAACAATTGCAACGGTACAGAATAGTCTCGGCTATACAATGAAAGGACCAAGCAAGATTAAGAACGCAAAAACACCTACAGGATTTAAAATCTATGTCACCTGCAGACTGCCGCCAACTTTATGATTCTATCTTTCATCAGGGTGAATAGCCATCAGTCTTTTGTAATTGCGTTTAAGTCACGATAAGTTACTATTTGTTTTAAATTCAAAATGGAGCTTTACTTTATTCCTATATTATGTAACTGTAGCTTGAGAAAATAAATTAACAAATTTAATAAAATATTATGAACAATATCTCTCAACTCATCTCAAATGCCATATATACAGGAGTAGTAACTCGTATCAATTATGGTTAATATTGTTGTTGTTACGAGATTCACCAACGATTTGATGTTTTAGCCATTTCCTACAAATTTTAAAGCACGTTTACCTCAGATCATCGAATATTTATCAATAAAAGCTATTTTCATAACGGACAAAAGCAGCAGAATCATATCTTGATTTATATCAACAAATTTTTTCATGAAACACATTAACCGTTTGTGTTTTAAACGGAATCTTAGCAACATGGACTAGACTCTTCTATGATCATACTATACCATTATTAGCGTATTATTTGGACGCATTGGACATATGTGATTTCTGGTACCTAGATTAGTCATAAAGAATCTAATAAAGGTGTATCTTGAGATGCACAATTTTAGTTTTGTTTGATTTTAGACAAATTAAAAACGAAAGCTTACTGTCATATAAGTGGCATATAATAAAAAGAAGCTGAATGGTAAAGTGGAAACCCTTTTGATAACTACACCTTGTAAATATACAAGTTAAAAAGTTTACTTTGTTTTAGTTTGAAAACTTGTTTTGTGATGAATGGAGACACCTCCTCGATTTTCTTTAGAAACATCGAGGATTTTGAAAATCGACTATTGTGGCGCTCACTGAATTAAATTCAGATAAAAGTTTTGGATTAACTAATTTCCTTTCTCAAGTACCAGACATTTTTATTCACTACGAAGATAACGAACTTGCATTTCGCAAACATAAGCGAACAAATTCAGTTTGCAAACTTAAAATTGGCGTTTACGTCTTAAACGTCGGGATAAAAGTTTGACGGATACTAGAATTTAATAAGAAAATGATAAGAAAAGATACCAACAAAGAACGAGAAACTTGAATTGCCAGCTGTTTTTATTTCGCTGTTCTTACAAAATTTTGCTCGCTTCGAGCTTTTATTCTAGCCGAAGTACACCGAGAACTAGAAAGGAAAATACAAAAAAGGTACGTTAATTAATTCTATTACAGAGTGGGGTTTTACACTGGCCTGCCTCGTGTTCAGTACCTTAGCGGAGAGAAGTAACAGAGCGTTTTCTAGAATACTTAATAAGCAGACACGTTTTGTGCACGACTGGGAGATGAAATGAGACAGTAGAAGTAATAGAGGACGTAGAAATAGATGGGGTGCACTGCCGTGTAATAAATGTTGTTCCGTGGTTTTTGTTTCCGCGTGACCTTTTTTTCTGTGCAAGGCAGTTTTCTTTAGCAGGCTGTTTTCAATAACACTCACCAGATGGATGCTTGTTCGAATGAAAACAATTTCAACGCTTTATTTTTGCTTTTGTCATCGATTTCGGATTTCTCATAAAATATCACTTTTTATGTGTTTTCAGTTTTCGTGAATGTACGCCTGAAAGTTTGTTGTTTTGGGGAGTTTTGATGTCTGCGTGTTACGGATCATAAGAATGTGCGTCTTGGTTCCAAATTCGTGAAGCTATTTGGGACAAAAGTTCGTAATTCTATTTATCCTTCACATGTTCGAATTATTTTTTACATAATACGTACTAAAAATATACTATTGCAAGCAAACAAAGGTAAATGAACTGTTTTTGCTGCGTATATGTTATTGCGTGGAATCTTAAATTTGTCAAAGTAATGTTAAAGTACAAAAAAGGAGCTATTAATGTTACGACCAAATGTCTTTTGCAGTAACTTGAAGTGCCAGGTATGACTGAAGCGCAAAATGCAAGCAGTCACTCTCAATCGCTCAAATGATTTGGGAGTTATGGCCGGCCAGTTTGTACGAAAGGCATCTCACATTGAACAGCATTCATCAATGGTTTAACATAGAGACGTCCAATCTGTGGGCGAACATAAACATCAATGCGGCCGAAGAGGTGCGCACGAATCGAAGAAATATCAAGATCGGTGGTGTTAGGTGTTGTTATTATTCCCCGCATAGAAGTTAGCGGTAACTAGTGCCACGCATACATCGGGCATAGTGACTCCGGTGTGTTCACTCACTCAATACTAACTTCGCTCTTGTGGCTAGGAGCTCAGTTTTGGATGCGGAAATTCTTTGTCCCGTCTACTGCCCTGTGTTCTGTATTCTTCTGTGTTCTATCTTCTCATATCCTAAACCATCGAATTTAATGTAAAAGTATCTCATCTCAGTATTACTATAGAAGTATCTCAATGTAATTTCCTAAATTAATTATTAATTTAAAATTTAAATATGTACAGTTATATATGGTGGAAAATAGCATAGATTCAGCGCTTGGTGCATGGTGTTGCATTATACTATTTCTAAAACAAAGGTATTCGTTTGTCTTTTATCATCAATGTATTTTTGGAAAAATAAGGTTAATAAAGACGTGAAGTTATGCTAGATTTAATTACTAACTTTGCATCTTGTGCTGGTTGTACTACCAACTTCAAGGTGTTTATTGCATTTACGTTTCAACGTGTGGTGGAAGAAAGCAAAATTCCAAAAAGTATCACATAAATATAGCACTTATGTGATGGAATATCAGGTTAGTTTAATTTTAAATTTCTAATACTCATTTAAACCTCATATTTTGTGGGGAATTTCCAATTTAATGAAATTTATGTGTTATTGTTTTTGACGATAAATAATAATTATAACCCCAAAAGTTTTTTTCCTAAAGAATAGTGTATTCAGAATTCTAAAACATTTTGTGGTAAGGAGTAATAGTGAAGTGTTTCAGTGTTCCAGTGCCACAGTATTCGAGCACGTGATCTATTCAGAATTCGTGTGAAAAAGATAATAAGATCGTCCAATTAAATAACAAAGTCGGACTCCCAGTGCTTATTACTGCTATTTATCATGTAACATAAAAACAACATATTTATTACCCTATCTGGCTCCGCACCGATATTTTGTAATATATGATTTAGTATTGCCACGCAAATGCGACCGTATTTCTGTTGGTTATCGTAATGATATTAAAACCTACTCGAAGTGCAGTATTTTCAATTTTGTCGCGCTGTTTCGTTCGCCCTTTTGCTCCCCAAATTTATTATTTCATACTTACTAACCCGCCTGTTTGGTTCCGTATGGTATTTCACGACGAAAAATGAATTTTCGTCCTAGCAGGGATTTACAAAATACCGCTACATACATGTGTGTGTACACAGGTTAAACGCGATTATAATCCGTATTTATTAAATTTTTCCTTTATCCCTTTTTCCGAGTAATTTTTCGTTGTTGGACGTAAAATTTTCATTTATGCTAAATTTTTTTTCGCTCGGAATTTGCCAAATATTTGAAAAATTTCTGTTTTTGTAATACCTTGCCTTTAAAAGGCAATCTGTGATGTACGTATTTTCTCCGTGTATATATAATACAGAAGAATAGAAGTGTTACTATGAGAAGTATGTGTATTTTAGTATCTCTCTATGGGGAATACTTCCATTTAAATGAAAAGGTGTTATAAAATATGAGGTGGTACCCAAAAATAACTACGGTGGGCAAAGCATCCGCGGTTCTCCCGCTAGGAGAACGTAAAGCTATTTTTCCTGAGCTAGTGTCCAAACAGCGTTACTTGGGAAGTCTGCGTTTGGTATCTGAGAAGAATTTTTTCGTAAATTGTTTCGCTTGAATCTCGTTTTTGGTCATGGGAGACATGAACAGCGCGCGGCCAGGAAATGTTCTGCTCGGGAAAAATCCTCAGAGATTGTTAAGTTATTCATAGCAGCTTATCGGGACGCCACCCGGTAAAACTTCAAGAGCATGAGTGTTTCCGATTCAAAGAAGAATTGTCGATTGACAACCACGCTCGGGATGTCTTTCAAATCTTTGGACAGACAAAATCGTCGGAAGGTCGGAAAGTTTCTAAAATTGTGTTTGAAGATTGACGATGTACGGTAGAGGAAATCGAGGAGTTATCTGGACAGTCAATAGAATTTATCCCTTGGTTTCTATATTACTTCAACACTGTGCAACGTAAGTCGACATCTCGTTTAGAAATCGACACCTTTGCATATCTGTATTAAATAATGATAGATCGGTAGAGAAAGACAGGCTAGCGGGCAAGCCACCCAAACACAGATTAGTCAAACCTAAATTTGCTGAAAACGAGAAATTCAGAATCTATTTGATTGTCTTTGACTCGATGGTATTCTGTTGCTATCGTTCGTAGAGTTCGCAGAGTACGAGTTACTCAAGGTATCGACTTCTACAATACTAGTCTACTATAGAAAGCGACATATAGAATGCCGTAGCGCATATAGTTAATATATATATATATAGTTACATAATAATATATAGTTAATTTTAAAAGAGCATTTGAAGATGAGAAGGGTTAGTGCAAAGTGTGAGCCTTACACAGCCCTCACGGTGCGCCAATAATTTTTAACAACGAATGGTATGATTCTTTCGCTTCACTCGGCCTACACGCTTGATTTAGTTCCATATGACTATATGAATGAAGCGGGATGTGGAAAGGAACGCGTTTCACCAACGTAGATAAGGTGAAAACAAAAAAAAAAAATTCTCTGTCCGGTAACAAATGAATTTAAGAAACTTTTGAATAACGAAAGAAATGACTGAACAAGCGTATTAGCTCTAACGAAGAGAATTAAAAAAATTGTGTAAAAAAATTAAATAAACAAATCGTAAAAGGGAAATGTCGGTTTCTTATGGGTACCACTTCGTAGATGCGTGTAAACCAGACGAATTTACGAGTTATATTTTGAGATGGTCGGCTGATCAATTTTGTATTGTATATTGTTTAGGGACATTTCCCAATATTTTGGTGATGCTAGTGTTTTATAATAATCTGTGTTGGTTTTATGGTGGTGTAGAATGAGGTGCCATTACTCCTTAGGGTGTTCGTGTGGTCGAGTTTACTCTTGACGTTTCGTCGATCAGATTGTCAACTTCTTCAAACGGTTCCTGAAGACTGATCAGCAGTGAGAAACACAAACCGGATGAAATTCAACATGTAGGAGATACCTTACAGATAAATAAATGTAACAGAGATATAGTCATGTGCAGAAAGTATGGATGCCTTACTTTTGCATTCATTGCTTGTAAGTATCGATTAAGAAAACGTAACGAATGCCACCTACTGGTTACTAACTTCAACACTAATGCTACTGAAACGTACTAGCGTACAGAATATATACGCATGTGTCATGTTTCGAAAAATTGATGTATATAATACCGCTGATCCTATCGGATTATTACCGTGAACGAAATTAACGAACACTTTATCAATTCTATTAGCAGTAAAGTTTCTTATAGCGATTTAATAGACTCTTATACACCCAATCGCAAAGTAGTAAATCGAGAATCTTTGCATTTTCCTTTGGTTTCGGAGAGTGAGGATAGCTGATTCCTCATTCCTGGAAGCTGTCTCTGATTACACCTGTTCCCAAGACTGCACATCCTACAGTTTAGTGAACTACAATCTATCAGTATTTTACCGGCATCTGAGAATATTTGGATTCTTTATGCACACTTGACTGTCAGTATAGATTTAGAGCAAGATACAGTTGTGCAACAAATTTATTGAATGAAAAAAATACTTACTAAATCGATATCGATATGTATTTGTTACTCAAAAGTATCGACTTGCACATGGCTAGACATGGATTGAAAGTAACGAGTACTAAATAACCTATACTACTTTCTTAAACAATATCAGTAAGTATTCGTTATCCAAAAGCATATAATTTGCACATGACTACCAAGAAGACATGCTAAGACAACGCAGACGGAAGGAGAAACATTCGCCTACCTGCTACGCGTTATCGGAATTACTGACAGACTGACTAAACTAAGAAGAATATCACTCTACGCTACAACACCGTAAGAAGAACAACGGTTGATTCTGCCAAACAAAGATCTATTTTTGAAACTACATACGAAGGGTCTATACAAACTGGGATGTTAGTGCACAAAGAGTTACATTGGTTAAACAGGAAGAAGCAACTTAAACGCATAGACAAGTCTGCAGTAACTGAACACCTCTGTCAAAATAGGGTTCGCAACATCGACTATGACAACGTGAAGGTGTTAGCATGAACCATCCATTATCACCAGAGAATTTGATGGAAATCTTTGGAAACCATAAAGATCTCGAGGAAATTTCAACCGCGAGAATGGATATAAGATCAGCAACATCTAGAGGTTAACTCTTTGAGAACGACGTAATTAATGTATTTTAGGGCACCCCTTAGAGGGGATTCTTGCTTTTCTGAACTTAAAGCAAGTTTATTGTACGAAAACTATGTAAGAATGGGACTTTGTCTGATACATGCAGTCGTCATGAAATGTCGTCAGCGTACATGGTTACATAACTATCACGCAAAAAATGCACATGTCGTTCTAATGTAATAATAAAATTGGACACAAAATTCTGTCTTGGTTTATGCCATTTTGTAAATACTGTGACTTGATTGATGCGATATGGTGTCCATTAAATAAACTTAGGTGGCTTTGATCACCATGTGTGATACCTTTTTGGAATTACCCGTTGACGGAGTATCAAAAATAGGAAGAAATTGGTGTATTTTGTTAATAAGAAAGCAGTGACGTTACTACTCACATTAATACGGAGAAAGCTGGGCAACCTCTCGAGATTATTTGTTTAATCACAAATGTAGACTCTCCGATGCTGTATCTCAATAATACATTCTTCCAAAGAAAAATTTTGGTTAGAAACGTACCTACCCATATGTTTTTACAGTGATAGTAGTAGGAATGTATTTACAATTTTAAAATTGCACCTACCAAACAGGTACTATTTATTTAGGGGATTTCTACGCTACTAAGCAAATACGACGTCGACACAAACATGTCAATTCCTTTTAAATAAGGAGCAATAGGGGGCAAGAAGCACAAGCAAACGTAATTTTCGGTTACATTATTGAAGCACGCGTTGCTGAATCGAAAAGTGAGATTCCGGTCAACGAGACAGTCTCCGCTTTACGTCCCAAAGGATATTGTTCGTTTCATTCGCTTCAGCCGTTGCCAGAAGTTGTCCTCCTTCCTTGTCTGCGTCTCGTTCTTAGAGGCTCCGTCTAGTCTAAACCTGATCTCGAGTGGGACCGTGGATATATTGTACGGAGAATATTGAATCAGGAAAACATAATGTGGAAATAATGGAAGTTGTAGATTGAAACTGGAGAGTGCGTTGGTCTGGTTTCTAATTTTCCGTGAGCTTTGTGCTCGACAAGGAGCGAGGCTAATTACTTATTTATTTCCAGAGCGACTATGTGTATTTTTTGTTAAAATAAATGCGGTTTCGTTCAGGCTATTCAAGAATAACTGAATACGATGTTATATTCTTTT
>LR736859.1:419319-511710 GCA_902654985.2 Oryctes borbonicus | reverse complement strand
ATAGCCTGAACGATGATTGCAATGGCAGAAACAGAAACTGCGCAGTTTCTTTTCGACATTTTTTATGAAATGCGTATATCAATATTTTGCAAAATAATTTGATATGTGATGCACCGGTACTACTCTAAAACAATAGATAATACATTTTGGTTGGTATTTAAAACTATCTACCCATTGCTTTATCACGTTGGCGATTGTTTTATTTCCACAACCAATTTTGTTAATAAACAAAAATCACAAACGGAAACTCTGAATTTTGATGTAGGATGATGCAAATAATATAATGATGCAACTATGACTGAGATTGTATCTTTTCGATGACATTTTACACCACCTACAACATTATAACGTGAAACTTTACTGCGAACTTTGATGAAGATTAGCCGAACGATTATTAACGAAATTACACTTGGACATGCCTAAACTTACACTTTGACTTTGACGTTTTGAAAAATATGAGAATAAAATACGGAAGACGTTAATGTGCCGTCTCACCACTACTCAAGGCCAAAAAAGGGAATTGCGTTTTTAGAAATCAATCATAACAGGGATTTTTATTTTGGATAGATGAATTAACTGAAGTCACTAGATGAAATGTGTGGGTGGCGATAACCTCCGAGAACATTACAATATATAAATTAAATTTACTTAATAATTTTAGCCTTCGGCCAACACGCGGGATAATTTTTTTTTTTAAATTTCCCGATCTTTATTAATCAAAGGGAACGCCTCGGTATTAATTCCGTTTCGTGCAGGAAACCTAATGCACCAACTTAACTAATGTACCTATAAGTACAATCAAATACTTCTTTCAGCTCTTCAAATCCCCATGCAGTTCACGTTTTAGCACGTTTATAATATACAGACATTTAAATAATATAAGTATCCTACAAAAAAAATGAACTGCTGTCCACCTGGTGTTATTCCTTATTATCTACTTTTTAAGCTTGAATACAACTTGCCTAAAATTTAAAAAAAGAACTTTAAACGTTAAAACTTTGAATATGAGAACATCGTTGTCCCATATGATATTGCTATTCCAAATATATATTTTATTTTGTGTTAATATAAATTTCTTTATAAACATTTTATTAAACTAATTTTTTTCAGTGTGTCTGCCAAGTCTTGAAAATTGAAGCTTAACTCAGAGCTTGCAAACAAGGAATATCCTGCACATTCGATTCGCTGCATTTGCAAAATAGAAAGTTTATTTCGTGCTGAAATAATTCTTCTGTTCGATTGCCAAATACAATTACAGCTATGTATTGCAAATGAACTTAGCTTTCACAACCCATTATTATATAGCTAAATAATTGTACTGTAAGTACATAATAAGAAAGTTTTTTTGCCAATGAATATTTTTGATTGTAAAATTAAAACGAACACTTACTATGAAGTCAATTTACTGATAAAACGTGTTTATCCATACAAAAGCCTCGTGAGTATTACATTCACATTTTTGATCATAAAATACGAGAAACTGAAAGGCTCGCGAATTCTCCATTCTTCGCTCTCCATTCTTATGTATTTCTTAACAAAATCCACTTAAGTTCTTCATTCAAATCCATTTAAATGGAAGGAAATGACATTCTTCATCACCAAACACTCCTCTTGTATACAAGTCGGACGTTGACAAATGTCCTCGAAACAAACAAAGCAGGAAGGATCTAAAAGGATTGACGCAGCATCTTCTAAGCATCGCGTTTTCGGAATTTAAATCGCTTCCGGGTGCTAAGGTTCCGCTACGTTACCGCTGCAAGTATGAAATATTGTTCAAAATTGTCACGGACTATTTTCATAATCTCGCTTCTCTAAACAGGCTATGTGAATGTCAAAAATTCGGGTACCAACGTAGCAGAAATGGTGGAAAAACACGACGACGAAGAACGAGCTAAGATCGACACGTAGAGAACATCAATCTGGACGTAGCAGTGATGCACAGCGACTTGTTAACAGGGACGGGTAGATTTAAACTCTAGACGCTTACTAAGCTCTAAAATAGCATGATTACTTACTATCACCAATAGACATTGCGTTGACTTTAATGTGACCCTAATATATTGACGCTGAAGAGGTCGGTACAGGTTTGCGTCGTTCTTTTTGACGCTTTGTGTTGGAAGTATTGGTTTTGAGTGCATACAAAGTAGATATTTCTGTAGGAAAGATGGAATTTCTAAGTGCATAAAGTTGAACAAGAAGTCCTGCAATGCCTCAGCGAGTAAAAGAGGTGGTACATATAAATGCGTTACAGATAAGATGGTTAGGAATGCGCGTTGTTTTATTCGTAGCATTCAATTACTACAGGCAGGATGGCAGATTATTTATGCGAGAAGGTTTAATTTACGATCGCTGTGTGTATCTAAGATATACCGTTTAGTGGCCTACCCGGTTCTAAAACCGAATATCCGGGTACACGAAATTGAGTATCCGGAACTGGGTATTCAACAATTCGGTTCTAGAATCGTTCTCCGGTATCCCAAACCGGATATTCTCTGTTCTAGGACCGAACGCGAGTATCAGTTTTCGAACAATTGCATTAATGTACATACATACATACATACTTGTACATCTATTGAGGCTGCCGAAAACCTTTTTTTTTCAGGAATGGGGTAGCCGGCCATCCGTAATTAGAAACCAACAGTCCTGGGTTTTCTGAAACTTGTACATGACTCGAAATATGCAATACTCCATGTTGTATTAAATATAAACCCTATTGCCAATAGTTCTGTTTGTTGGTCTGAGATTGGTTTAAGTTTAAGATTTCAAATATTTAACAATTACAAGGGCAAACTAATTCAACGCATATTAGGATTAGCGCAACTTGTGTTACCCATACAAAAAAATTTTAAGATCAAAAATCAATCAACGACACGCACAAAATATTAAATCAGCAAAATAAAACATTTTCGCTTTACTTGTTTCTATCTGACCCCGATAATACCTTGATATATTTTTCACAAGTGACTCATGTATTTAACGCCATTTTCGGGAATGTTGATTGCGAAGTAAGTTTTTCTTAAGCTTCTACAAGTTACGATTTAAGATCACATACGCTATAAAGCCAGCCTACCTAGTCCGTGGACGAGAGATGATTACCCTCCCGAGCAAATTGGGGAAAGGGTTAACAAATAAAAAATATTCGGTGGGAAGTCCTACACAATATAGTGTTTCCTCTACAGACTATGTAGGTTTCGATAATGGCCACATTAGTTACACCAAAACTGATGAAGAAGGAGAGAAAACTAAACTGAAATTGATACAAAAAGAATTACCATTTATTTAATTAATTATAGCAAAATAAAGAAGGTATGCTATATAAAAGAAAGCGTAAATCAAAGAGGTTCACCCATCTCGCAGACGCCAGTTGATGTGATTGAAATCAATGTATTGCTAAGAACCCCAAGAAATAATCAATCGAATAAAATATGCTAAAAACTAGCAAAATAGGTGTACGGAATATTGAAGGTAGCTGACACAAATTAAAGAACTGCGTCTACCAAATAATACACAGACTGTTCCATTTAAGAAATCAACTATATATCGTGCTTGTATTGGCTACTATTAACGATATATTGAAATATAAGGAACTGAAAGTCTCTATGTTGTTCTAAACATTCTAAAAAACATTCTAAAAAAACAATTCTAAACATTATTTTAATTAATACTTATTTATTTTCATATAACAGAATTGGTTTGATTTATTTAATTTACTGAATGTTTATTTATTTTTTTTTTTTCCTTTTTTTTTATTCTCGCTTCACCTCTGCATGTTGAGTGCATTGTTTCTTAATATTTTGTATGTTTAGGAATAAGGTGATGCCACCAACTCGAACGTTATAGAATTATCATTTTCCCAGCGGTCAAGGCGATAGGACGTGTGACCAGCGTCCAAGTGTGTGCGGTTGGCCGTATAGAACCCCAAGTCCAACAAATAGAACAAAGGATAAATAATCAATTTTAACTCGCGGAAAGGAAGTAGTCATTTTACTAAAATTTCATTTAGTTTGCAATCAGACACGGCGCAATTTAACGCCAAACGTGCGGTCAGTACCGTTGCAGTGTTAATATAAATTGTTTTAACAACCACATATCATTCCAAATACCTCTACAATAATAAAAATTTAGACATAATAAACTTTAACTTGGTGTGATGGGAGTGATTTTCATTTAAATGATAAGTCAATGTTGTATTATATTTCTCCAGAAACGAATTATAGGATTATCAGCACAATGCAGTATGTTACAGTAATCAACTAAGATTAAAGCAAGCATCAATTGTTCCGAGAAAATTATTATCATTGCATAAGATTTACATCTTTGAAGAGCCATAACAAGCGTTTTATTCCATACTACCCAAAAAAGTCAAGTTCCTAGGAAACATTTTACGTGAGAAATAAAGGCGACCTGTACCAGAGCAGTGACAACGGCCAAATTCCTCATTCGCCTTTTCATAAAGTTTCCTCTGTAAAATTTGTTCCCACCTACCAGCTTTTATTCATTTTGTGCAGACATTGAGCTCCAGATGGGCTGTTTTTTGTTACCGCTTAAATTTTCTCAGGAAGTTTTGATATCAGACACTTTCATCTATTCACGACTTTTCTATAGGCTGAAAGTAGACTTTAAAATCCTTGTTTATTTCTTTTTTATATATTTTTTTTATGAAAGGAAACTATTTGCTGAAAAATTGTAGATTAAATAAAGAGTTATTTGCTTCAAATAATATCGTCAGAGAAAATAAAGTAATTGTTCCATATCCTTGAAAACAAATGGCTGCTTTTCAATTTTTATTTCAACAAGCAATTTATTTTTTTTTATTAAGGAACTGAAAGTACGGTACTCGTAGCATGACAGCCGACGTAACTAATGAATGTGGCTGCGCCCTCCTGCGGCGATCTGGAAAATGTTTCCGGAAAATAGCGTATCTACGCTTCCGGCAACTTGGAGCGGTTAACCCGTTATGTTTGAATACCCAATAACTTAAAAGCGATTCTGTTAGTTCTCGATGTTTATTTGGGCTGAAATGTAAATTAAACGGCGCTGTGGTGGCTTTTTTACTTCTGTGGATATTCTCGTTCTTGTTTGTAGAAGGAAGATGTTAAACTTGGATATGTTGGATTTGTGTAAACAGATCTCCGGTTCCATTTCATTTTAAAAGTAATCTCATCAGCAAAGGGAACTCCAACAGAAGTTTTAGAAATGTCGAAATGTACGCGAACTTTATACAGTGATTCGTACATTTAAAGTAACGTTATATTTCGTTGCATTTTCATTTTATATTTATTGTCAGGCATTGGTGTAAATATGCGATTTAAAAGTAAGTGCAATAATCTTGTTCACCGAAACTTAAGATTCACGTCATAATTAATAATTTAACTTCTTGATACGGTTAAACAATATTATTTCGCTACGCAAAATGAGTCATCTCTACTGGCTTGGAATATTGTGAGTGGACATTTTTCAAGGCAGTATTTTTATTGTTATGAGGTCTGTAGGTTTTCAAGAAGACCGCGAATTACAGGCCAGTAGATTTAATTAGTATTCTCTAATAATATTGCACGGTAAATAGGTTAAATTCTTATGGATAAATTCAGCGTTATTATTGATATCCTCAGTGAAATTGAAAATACGAGAGAGGTCATTGGTGTATTTTGCTATTTGCGAGAGTATGGTATAGAGCGCAAATGGCTGAACGGTTTGCTTCATACCTTCTAAATATAATTTATACGATTCAATAGATTTATAAATCGGTAACATTTAATAAGTACTATAATTAGAATGAGAACTCTGGCGTATCAAATGACGTTACAAATACAGACAAACTCGGCAAGGGAGAGCAGGGATTCCTTATAATTCCATTGCAAAGTTTGTTTTAAATTTTGTTAATGCAAACACTGGGTTACTTTTTAATTTCGTACAACAAACTTTAGGAAAAGTTAAATTAATAAGACTGCCAACCGGAAATTTTTCGCTACCTCGATGACGGAAGCAGATTTTTTAAGAGAGGAAAGGCGCACATAATAGTAAAATATAGTAAAGCTTCTGTTTGGAAGTAATTTATGTTCTGAAACTTTCATTAATTGCAATTGTTTGCCTGCTTTAGATATTCAAGTTTTGATTCCTAGTTATGTAAAGATAATTGGGTGACGTTGTACTTGTGTAGAACATCTGTAAATATTACGCTATGCTGCAACAATAGGATATACGGTGGGTATGTCTTTATAAATGTCAACGAGATTCACAAAACTTGCTGTTTTTCTTAATATTTCAATACCTGTCTCGATAGATTTTAGAGTTACATTACGTGTGCTTTATAGTAAGAAAGAAACTTGACTAACCGTCGCTAGCACGAGCTCCTTGGGTAGAAATATTGAGACCGCCTTACTCGATCTCAGGAATTCTGTTGTTATCGCTTTGAAGGATAATAACATTTACCATCTAATTGATCTATCGAACGTGTTCGACAGTATAGATTATTCTAAATTAATCTACATCTAGAAAACTATGCTGTCAGAGGAACAGCTTTATCCTGGTTCAAATCATAGACAGTAGGCAGTTGAGATCAAGTTTAATAGTGTCCGTATTTATTCAAATCCTATTACTATTTGTAAGAGCGTACCTGAAGACAGTAGTTTGGGGTCACTGTTTTTTATAATTTGTTTGAAAAATGTAATAACGTCGGTTTCCATGGCCAAAGTCAGTTGAAATTAAACGTGTTCCGGGCTTGGATTGTATCATGGTAGTTAATCGAAAACTCGACGTTTCGCCCACAATCGTGTGGGGCTTCTTCAGGGGAAAAAAAGGTGGTTTCCAGGCATGGTTCACACGTTGAGTTGCTGCGCTAACTGTGGCCTAGCACATTTTCCTCTCCTGAAGAAGCCCTAGAAGAACTATCATGACACGGTCCAAACCGGGAACACATTTGTTTTGACATACGAATGTTACGATGATGTGGCTAGCTTTGATTTATTATGGATGGTACTTTTCTATCAGCTATCCATATTTGAAATTTCTGGCTGTTTTCTGGGGCAGCAGTAGAAAACTGTTTTCTTTTTTTTTTGTTTTCGCCAGTCAAAATAAATTCTGCATTTAATGTTGTATTTTTATCATAATCATGTAGAGAGAATCTTGTAGAGAGAGTTTTAGAGCTAATAGATATTTAACGATATTTTCGAATGCTTAGCCTTTTTATTTAAATACAAGAACTTATTTGAAGATACAAGTTTTCTTCAGACATTCCATACCAGACATTAAACAAATTACTGCTAGTTTAAACATTTAGATTAATGCTTGTTTATCCCATGAAATAAAACACATACGCAGTATTTATACGTTTAAAAAATCAATTCTCGAATTATTACTCAATGTTGAACCTTACCGCATTGAAGAATTCCTAAATTCGCGGCTTTTAGGTGGCTGATAAATGATACTTTTTGCTTTCACTAACACTTAAATGAGTATTTCGTGCTTTCTTTGAAATTAAAGTTTGAAGAATCTAACTACATAAAACATGAAATCTGTATTTTCCAATAAGACGTTATCGGAATTTCGATACCATTCTACGCTCCGAAAAATATACTAGATAGCCATTACCCCCGATTGACATTATCGATGTATGAATGTGCTTCGCCGGCAGTCCGCTACACTTATCCTGTCTCGTTCAGTTGTTATTGATTTTACAATTTAGAACCGATAAAACTAATAATTTCTGCTCGGCAATGGACTGTACGTACTTCTTAACAATGTCATTATACATCGAATGTTCCGCAAATTGCCTAAATCTACGTTTCTCGTTTCAGACTCGATGCAGGCCCTTTGCAAGAATCATTTCCTGCAGCAGTTGTATAGAAAAATCGACGGAGCTGTGCTCTACTCGAAGAACGAACGCAATCTCGACTGTATCATCACATTTCAGACGCATTCTATCCTGCAAAGATTCATGTTACGTTTTGATTTCCTTCAGATGGATTGCAATGATCATCTTTATATATATGATGGGGCGCATGCGGTGGGATCTTATAAGGTAAGTCTCGTCTTGCTTAAATATTAAAAGCAGTTGCAGTTACAGTAACGTATATACCATAAACTACCTAACAATTATAAATGGTTAGGCAATACGTCGGCGTGATTGCTTAAATGAGGCACATTAATTACTTTCAGATATCATTAGCTTACGAAGTTTTGTTTTGGTTTTGTTTAGTGCAAGTTCTTTTTTTTTCTAGTATATAGGCAGAGGTATTTAGATATTCTGGCAAGGTTAGATCTAGAAATAGGAGCAGGCATACTGGATTGTTTTAAACAGTTTAAGATTTTCTGTTTTATTTCATTTATTTTGTAAAACCTCAAATAAAGGCAATTATTACTATTATTGCTAATATGTTTTAGGTTTAGGTTTTTCCGGTAAAGGCTCGAACCTAACTTCTTCCGATCTCTGAACAGGTATGCTAACCACTGCCCTACAAAGTCTTTGAAGGATCAAATCACTTTTTAATTAGTTCTTACCTATTTATGCCGCACCAACTTAGAGAAATGTTACCACACCTCATTAGCAGTTTCTATAAAGGAACCGTTACTTCTTCGAAAGTGCGGGCTAGAGAGGGATTTATACCTTGATTTTTTCAAACAATGCCCTCAAGCTCTGAAGCCTATGCTTTTAGGGCAATAGTATCTTATTACTTTTCAGAGAAAGTAAATCCTGCTGCGAAGAATGCATCTCTATCACAGTTCATCTATTTTTACCTCGCTGATTCCATTACGAAAGTTTTTAAAAACTTAAATTGTATCGTTTATCATTCCTTATCTTCGACTGCAGGGCGAATTTGCCAATTATTTCTGTCGACCGTAAAGACATCAACTGGAAAGTTTTTCCGAAAATTAGAAAGTAGCTCCGCCACCTTCGATCAAGCTGACGCATCGCTGCGGTCTTATAAATTTTTTACATCGCGTTAATAGACTACAAGATATATAGTTCAGAAAAAATGACCGGTGAGGTTTTTGCTACCTTTGGAGGTAGATGGTTTGTGAAGTATGAACCTTAAATTAATGATATAACTTTTTTTATACATTCGGTTGACGAAGGTGTATGCATACTGTTGACATTGTGGTTTCCTTTCCAGTTTGTTTGTTTCCAAAAGTATGATAGCACTAACTTAATTAATGTAGATACGAGTTTGTGGTTTACTAGTGAAGTGTTCCGCCGTCCATTTTTGCAATTGGTGCTAAACATCTTTTGTTTTATTGGACTGCAATAAGTATGTCAACGTTGTAGTACTGCTTTTTATCTATCACCAGAAAAAATACTCTGTAACCAGAAGTCAACAATCCATTATCAGCTAATAGATATCCACTATATCGCAACCATTTCCATAATAAGGACAAAAGTAACCATTTTATGGAGCTAAAATAATAATGCACACCAAATGTTGTTGTCACGGTTACCATCCGTTTAATGTTATTGTTTTTGTTAATAAGAAGTTAATAAGAAAAATTCGTTTCCGTTATTAGAATCAAACTGTGACAAAACTTAAATTGTAATAATTATCAAAATTCGTTCCTGTCTTGACATTTCTACAAAATGCCATTTCAATTTACAAATCAAGAGTATATTATATGCTTTCTCTGTACAATTACTGCGAACATAGCACTACTAGAGCTGCAAAGCGCACGCTAACCGTTTTCCAACTCGAACAGCTTCTTGCAATAAAACTTTTAATAACTGCTTCCACACGTTTAGAGAAAGATGATCTTTCGCCAGACTGTTGAAACCGTGCTACTGGAAGTAGATCGGGCAGTAGTCGAAGCATCGCAGGAAAGTCAAAGTTATTCACACATACTACGTTACGCGAAAATTGGTTGTACCTCCTCTACATCATCAGTGAGTTCAGAACTGGCAACCCAATAACTATGCTCTTAGGCAAGTCTTTCGTACTTAGATTTTGGAAAATGATGATTCAATTTCGATTACACTTTTCTATAACGAAGCAACGTCTACCGTATTTGGATGCGGCCTTTCCAGATCGATGGATAGGACGTAAGAATTCCATACACGGGGCGGGTGATTCGCCCGATTTGAACTCTATAGACTCTTACTTTTGAACTAGTAAAGACCATCGTGTAGGGACAATGAAAGCCCAATACCAAAGAACTACTGGTTAGAATCGAGCAAGTTTTTGATGATGTACGAGGAAGGATGAAAAATGTGGATTGGCAGGTAGAGTTAAGACTAAGGGTTGAACTATGTGCGGGTAATCGAAGTGGACATGTCGGGCAGTTGTGAAACTTCTAATTTAAGATTTGATAATGTTCGTATTGTAGTTGAGTTAGTTTTTAATATCCCTTTTTTGTTAATTACTAGCTTCAATTTAAAGATTAAAAGTCTCTAAAAATACATTTTAGTAAATTATTTAAAATTTTTGTATTTAAACTATGGAATTGTCAAAGTATGTGGCGCAATTTTGGCTACCTATATCTTTAAAACGATTGGGAGTTGGATTCATGTTCATTGGAGGTCCTGTTTCCTATTTTTGACCAGCGAATCCCCGCAGAAAGCTTACGAATGAATTTGGGATTAAATAGTTGCATTCAGTTATATCAATGATCAGTGAAGAAGCTTCTTGTTCCTTCTTCCACGAAGATTTTCCCCGAGATTTTGTACTGCCTAATGACCAGGTGAACCATCACGTTGGTAAACAATATGGTTGTCATTTAATGCTTGCAAATAATTATTAACGTTAAATATATTTGACAAAAAGGTGGGGCTGATGAATCAATAGTGATAACGGCAGTCCACTTCATGATCATCAAGATCACTTGACTTGACGTTCATCTTTACGCTGCAAAAGTGAGAGAATTCGTGTAGTTGAGGAAGTATTAAGAAATAATGTACACACCTCTTGTATCTCTCACTATTGTATTGATTGTTGCGAATATTTGAAACGCGGAATTTAACGCAACCATGGACATGCGTTCTTCTTGGATGAAAATCAGAATCCGCATTCCATCAATCGAAAAATTAAATATGAATTGCCTTCTTTGTTTTTCACTCATTTTTATACCCAGTCAATATTTATACATTTTTAAATTAAGAAATGTAATTTTTTCATCCGTCTGTACATACATATGTTTATTTTGGCATCGAGGTTATATGTATGTTATACGTAGGTTGCATGCTTTATATATTGAATAGCAATTTCCATTCCCGAAAACATAATAAAATATGTATGCCTACGAGACATTATATGGTTTGTTTACTTTTACATATAAGAAAACTTGATTTGCTTCTAAGCGTTGTAAATAACGTTTCAAACGTGTATTCGTGTAATTGTACATCATGTAAATTGTGGTTTGGTATACTTAGGTAGTACATGCATAACGCTATTGAAGTTTCTCGTAGATTGTGTACGATTATGCTATAAAGTTCATAATGATATTCACCTTGCACATTTCCGGATATTTTTTTCAAACTCCTGGAATTTCCAATCTTCTCTGCCGCTACTATAACCTGCATACTTAATCATCAACTCCCGAAGATTTTGTAAAAAGTAAACACTGCTTTTAACTAAGAATACAACAGAAAGAAATTGCGGATCACATACTTGTCATTGTAGGTATTAAAAGTTAATTGCATAAGATAATAGTTCTAATTGGAAAATAAAGTACACTCTCTTCTTTCCTGCTTTTTAATAAAATTCGCTGCTATTACTTTGCCCTACTTTTGTCTCTCTTTATTTCTCATAATATTCTTCGAAAATAACTAAACTTGGAACAGCTTTTGTACTTGGAGCAAGTGATTTTTTTTATTTGTTCGAACTAATGAGGCTATTTGTTTGAATATGAAAGATAACATTGTTATATGCATCATAAAATTATTATCTTTTATTATTAAACAACAAAGAATAATAACTTCGGTAGGCTAGATATGTTGGATGTTAGATTCTTTGACTAGAAATCAACAATATCCCATCAATTTGTGTATAGTCCTTAGATTTATTATTGCATAAAAACCCTAGGGACACATTTTTAAATGACTTCCAACCAATAAGTTCTTTAGGGGTGAGAGTATCTTCATGCATCAGCATCTTAATCTGTGGACTAATATAAATACCTTCTTTTAGTGTCACTTAAATTTGGAAATAGGTATTTAGGTTTCCGGTTGAAATCTTGTCGTAATTGCATGAGTCTATCGACGTTGTTGCATGTTGTATCGTTGCTGTGAGAAAAATAATCATTCTTCTCACAGCGAAATGTCGGCACACTTACGCAATTACGACGCGGCTTCAAACCGGAAACCTAAATTCATCAAAAGAAAGCAACGACCGCGAAAGTCTACAGCAACATTGGAAATAGGTACTTTTTTAAATATCAAATCCTTTTCCAGCTTTATCCATTGACTTGGCAAAGCTTTTAATTAATCCTAATTTAATGTGTAACGTTGGAAGACCTTCTTTGGCTCCACAAGAGACATATATTTGACGACTGTTCCTGTGTATAACATCCTTTTCGGCTACATCTTTCTTTTGTAGTGATTTTCAGTGTCCCAAATACAGGAAAAAAAAAACAATAAAATTTGATGAACCCTCCTTGAAAACCAAGAAGAACGGGTATCACTTCCAAAACCCCGCATACATATCACTTGTAGGCAGCATAATAAATTATATGTAAAGTCTGGGCCATAAGCCTACAGCATGTGCAACTGGAACAGAAAACTTCTGGTTTCCATTGTGAAGCAAACACACCTTAGACTTTTTGGATGAATCGATGAACAAATGCCAATAATTAATATAATGATTTATTCTTTTCCGTACTGAAGTTATTAAATTAGAATGTTTGTTATCGTTAATGAAGTAAATGGTGGAAAAGTGGTGATTTTCAAGGAATATAGGTGGTGAAATCGTTCTTTAGCGCGTAGCAACCCTGCAGCTGTCTGTAGATTGATACTGAATTTGCAGACAGCTCTACGTGGCATATCATTATGCACAGTACTTTTTTTTTAATTTTAATTTGTTATTAAAAGATCATACTAATCATGTAATCTGGACATCGCCCGTAAATGCCCATAAGGTTCATATGACTTTATCTAGTGTTAGTTTGAATAATTTTGATGGGTACAACTTTGTTTAATGTAAATTAGCCTTCAGACATCTTTGGTGAAATAGATACGCAGCCAATTCTATAGATATTAGGTGAAAATTGCCTGAATTGAAGAAATTTTACCCTTAATTAGTATTAAGACTGATAATAAGACTGGGTCTGTGATTGGACAGCGAATTGAATTTGATATGCACGTCATGCCTGTATTAGTAATGGCGTTAAGGTCAGGATCCAATATGTTCAAAGTTCGTGCCTGCGCTTTTGTTATATTATTCGTAAGTTCTAGCTTATTTCATATAAGTTGGAGGAAGGACGTAGAAAATTTAGTAGTAGTAGTAAAAGTACTATATGTACTGAGAGCATATTAGCTATACGAGGCATCTCAATCATGTATTATTATAGTTTCTGCTGGAAAATCGATCTGTTTCTATTATAATTATGATTTTCTATTTACGATTAAAACCTTACCATGGAGCTTTAGAAAATGAAGCGTGCATGTTTCGCGAATTTTAAACAAGCTAACTGTAGATCGCATTCGAATTAGAATACTGAACGTATACCTTTACTCGATACACTAATAGTTATTTCAGCCTAATACATAACTAATATTAGCATGCAATAGACATTTGAATAATTATGGTATTTTAGTCCATGAAGGGGGTTGACTAACCTTTTGGAAAATTTTATTAAGCAGTCGCGTAATAATTTCGTTACGGTGAATTTGCATGCATTTATATCTGCCTCGAGAATCTGAGGAAACGTCAAAAGGATAGTGCGGCAGATAACAACCATGCGTAAAGGATTACATTAGCGCATCAAGTTGTCTCGGCGACACTAATCCATCTTCTTCGTCTGTCAGAAAATAAGTGTGTAGTTGTGCTTTGTAGTTAAGTTTCACGCTTAATTTGCATATTATGTGCTTTTGCTTCGAGGAGGACAACTCTCCTCTTTGGAAGCAGTGGAGAATAGAGCGGTGAAGATAAAATCATCTGTTTCGACTGGAATGGCAGCAATCTCGCGATTTATAATCAAATCTTATCGCGAATGCTAACCGTACTGTGGAAGTTCCGTTCCAGATTTTAGCACGATATTAATTTTCCTGCTTTTGTGTAACATTTAAGGGAAATATGATGACGCATTAATACCTTTTACTTTCTGATTTAAGTTTATTTATTATCAAAGTAACAGCCAACAAAATCAAAAATGAAGCAACTTTTGCAATACACTTGCGTACGTAATATTACAGAATATTACAGAATACATAGTATGCACCTAAGGTGGGCGGAAGATAATTTTTTTTCCTAAGCAACTAAGAGAGCAAGCTTCCAATTATATCAAATTATATTCGAGCATGAAAGCTGTTTGAAATGTATAAAACCTCATTACTTAAATTAGTTTTTAAAATTCATATAGTTCAGTGTGGCGAACTGTTGCAAGCTGTAAAGTTCAGAGATAACTTATTAACCAACTTTAATTCCGCACAACATGGAAAGATTGGACTCGCAAGTGAATGTCTCATTTTTTTATAAACTTATTTCTGTTCAAAAATTAATGTACTTATATATTCCAATTTGCAACCAAAACTAAAGCTAATAAATTCGATCCTTCTGATTGATACAGAGATTCCCTAAGCAATTGCTGAGCTTTTCAGAAACAGTTCGTTCTCCACTATTAAGTTTTTGTTCGATTTATAATTCAAATGGTTAGCCTATACTAAAATACAAGAATCCAATTTTCTTCATTTGTTGTAACTGATTACTATGAATTTAGCTACATACACTTCAATGAATCCTTGCTGGTATTGTCTTTTAGCTTGGCATGACGTGTCTGTTAAACACGGAAAAGAATTTGTGAGAAAAATTTTGGATCTTCTTCAACTCTGTTAACTTAACCATTATCTCACACAGTCCCTATAGTGTATTTAAACTTTGATCGTCCAACTAATAGAGTCTGTGGTCAATATATTTAACGTCAACTGTGCCATATATTTCAATAACAGATTTAGCATTGAGCATAACACCCAAGTATATTTCGATAAGAGTCAACAGAACCAATATGTCACACTCACCTAGAAGACATTGAAACACCCTTACAAAACATCTGATTAGAGAAGAAATCAAGTATTCCTACAGTAGTATATATCATTTAGATCTACAGCTTAAATCCACGTACGATATATTCAAGGTAACACTTTCAACAACTCAATTTGATAAGCTTTTAACAGATATACATTCACACATTCAACTTCAGAAACAACAAAAAACTTGCAAATTAAGAAAAAAATTCAAAACTTACTCTTAGTTAATAACAAAAAATAAATAGAATTCTGAATCCACACGCACCAATTAACAACCATTCTTCACTCACATTCTATAGTTTATTTGTCAACTTTTCAGGCACTCAGTTCAATACAGGTGAGAGTGAGCTCCTCAGTAAGAATTTAATGAAATACCTGGACATTTTAGGAGTTAACAGTGTCCATCTTGCAATGCAGTAATTTAGATTTGAAGGCTTCACTCAGAAATTGTATCACCTATCTCTTAAAGCAAGAAAAAGAAAAAAATATTTCATCTGAAAACTCAACTATTCTCAAGCTTTCTAAACTTTTAATATTGTTAAATTTATTCTGTACATGCGTACACTTCTTAACATGAAATATCTAGAAAAATCTCCTTGCTTGTACGAATCCACATCGTACACGTTTACATTCATTCACAAATTGTTAAATTTAAATTCTCAATAAATTTAACAATTAATATTTCAGTTGTTCATGATTGTGGTCACAATGGTTAATTATGGTTTTTATTTAGTGTTCTACCATGAACACTCGTATTAAAGTAAGCCTTTGCGGAATTGTAAATTAATACTTTAATATTTTATTAAATTGTTCATTGTAGCCTTGAAAATGATGAGGTTGAACGAAATAGGTTGTTATGCAGTAAGGTCGAATAAAGAGCTTCTAGCTCAAGACTGCTGCCATTTATTTGATCTGAGCATCTACTTCATCAAAGATTTTTACACTAACATGTAGCAATCCATAATAAGACGTATAAAGTAGTCTACTGCAATAACGACACACGCCCTCATCTTCGTTAGTATATTGTTTCATTCTATACAATTAGAATAAAATGTATCACGGAAAATCAACTTCCGAGTGTAGCGGTGTAGATTACGGTTCCATCAAGTTTATTTCTTTTATTCTGTTTGCAAGTACTAACCCCCTACCGCATTTAATTAAATATTTCTGTTACAGTTTGATCTCTCATGCCGAAATACTCAACAAAAGCTCGGTCCTATGTATACAAGAACCAACTACGTTACTTTGAAGTACGTTACCGATGGCTGGGGCCTCGAGTCGAATGGGTTTAAGCTTGTTATTACAGCCGTCAAAGATCCCAGTAAGTAGAAACTTAAATCCACTCGTTTCTCTAGTTTACTAATGCCATAATAGTCCTCTTTGTTCCTTTGTGTTACAGACGATATAATGATGTTGATATTGTGTTAGTACAACGTATATATCTACTGTTTAGTACTGTATTATATGCTAGGTTGGCCGCTTAGAGAGCAATTTCTCTATCAAATAGAAAGTAAGAATTTAATCGAAGAATATGTACGAAGACGCAGAATCTTATCGTGGTAGTTTAAAAAAATCAATTTTTTGGTTGAACCCACCGACGTCTTTGACTTAATTCCATAAATAGCTAGGAAACTCTGATATTCGTGTGATATTCATCCAATACGAAATTACTTGTTTCGACAAGAAAATTGGCTATTCTGAAGCCGTGCCTATTGTTCTGCCAAATACAATTAGTCTAACCTTGTAATTACGATGCAATTATAGGTTTACGGTGATTATAATGCTGGTAAATCAAACATGACAGGGGAAATTGGCACATTAGCGTAAATGTTTTATAATTGCAGTAATTATTATTCCGAGGCTTAACCTGTAATTTCCTTGTTAGCATTGTATATTGTTTGGATTAAATCTCTTAAGGCTTCCGCAGTTAAGAAGATTGTCTTAATGAAATAAGGAAAATGGATGGGATGGCGGTAAAGGGTGGAGCAGATTCAAGTAAACAGTTGCCATAAACTTCATCCGATTTAGTACGAAATAATTTCAGTCTTTCTTATTTAATCATACTTAGAAACATTGCAAATATTAGCAAATCACGGGAAAAATCAAGTATCTGCAAGTATTTCTTTCAACCAATGATTGTAAAATGTAATCCAAATTTATAACAATTTTACTAATCAACTTACTCAGATACGTGTTTGTAATAATGTTAATACATAATTTAACATTCAAAAATTCTACGAATACTAAATAGGAAGAAAATTATAGTGAGGGCAGCATACCATTCTTTTACAATACAGTGCTTGATGTATGTATCTACATAAATGTTATGCGGTATTGTACAGGATTCGGCAATCAATACCGGTGACTTTTAGTTGGCTAAACTGAAAATTAACCGACAGCTAGTTGTCAGGTATGAGACACTTTTGTACTGATTGTTATTTAAGTTATAGCGGCTTACTTTACGCTAAATCAACAACTGTCCACTGTTGGGATGTTTTTTCAAACACAGAGCATTGTGCAGATGCCAAGACTTTAGGTGAGAATTTCAAGTTCCTAAACAAGGGAAAATACGTGAAACGTGACCTAGTTTCAAATTGAGTTAATGACTTTCATGCACATGGCATTGTTGCATCGAGATTTCCAGGATCTGTTCATACGGTAAAGGCGCCAGCAAATATTGAAAGAGGACATGCAGTTGAACAAAGTCCTACAGCTTGACTTCTAAGCTTGCATCTCTACAAATTTCGAACAAAAATGTTCGTCGAATATTGAACAATGGGTTTTAGAAATGTTCAATGATAATGCACACGTTCTGAGTCAGCTGACAATGAGTGATGAGGCTCATTTTCATTTAGATGGCTACCTTAATAAGCTAGCTCAGTACTTTCAGTCACTCAGCTGCTCTGCAATTGCACGAGAAGCCGTTGTATAGCAGTAATGTAACTATTTGGTGTGGAGCGTCCGCATCAGGAATAATTGAAAATGACTCTTTGAAAGTAATAACCAAACAGTTAGATAGAGCTTCCTATACTTAGAATATATGATCCATTATTTCAACTGGATGGAGCAACGGCGCACATGGGACACCAAACAATGAATGTACTGAGGGTCATGTTTCATTTAAAGGATCAATAATATTCCCTAGCTACCCAAGTCTCTTATGAGGTAAAAGCACACTGCAATAGCTTAAAAATGCAATTGAAATGTAATTGGCACTACTGAACGTGATTTATTACGTAGAGTAATGGAAAACTTCATTGCAAAGTGTCAGGAATGTTTAAATTGTAATGGTTCCTATTTAAAGAATGTTATTTTTAAAAAATGTTTTGAACTAATAAAATGCATTATACCATCGACAAATTAACCTTTGTGTGCCACCCTTTGTGTAGTGTCCATAATTATCTACTAATTAAATATAAATCACCGGCATTGACTGTCAGAGCCTGCTTTTGAAATTATTTCTTTAATTTGTGTACATAGGTGTTTTCTTCTTTCAATAACAGTGCGACACAAAACAAAGGAAAAAGGCATCTAAGAACAAAAAGTTGCTAATACAATAAACTTTTCCCTATCACCCATACTTCGTCATAATGTTCGGAATTTATCTAATATCTATATTTATGTGGGATATGGTTGCATAAATCGTAAGAAGATTCTATGGAAATTTCATATTAGAATATACGTAATGGTACAAAGTTATTTCAAAATGTTTTGTGAAGTATCATCTATCACTAACTATATAAAATTGCAAAGGAAACTGGACATAGTAAAAAAAAAGCAATAAAGGGCGCCCGCTATTACATACTCTACGTACAATAAAAATTTCGGGAACCAATGGACGTTGAGCACATTAACTTAGAGCTTGATGAGAGATATAGCAAACACTCTAGTTTGGAGAGTACAAATGCAAGAAAAGGGGACTTATGCACCAGTGTGTCACTGGAATGTTTAGATGTTCTCATAAGAAAATTGAACATTTTAGAAGAAGATGAACATATGTAAGTTAAGCGGTTAAGTAGGAACCAAAGTGATTCCTAGATCTTTAGGATCTTACTGATGAAAATACCTCGATTTTTGATAAGTGAAAATATGTAGGTTTGATTTTCCGTAGAGGATGTAAAATTGTGATCAATGCATTGGATATTTACCACTCACAGTCAATCAATATGTTAATATGCGTCTGAAGACTCCTAATATCTTCATCATCATGTTATACAGCATGTATTGCAGAAACATCTATCTTTGAAAAACAAAGTAGATTCAGTGTAGTGAGCATGCGTATTCAACAATGTCGTAGATTTAAAAATCCAATGCAAGTTTTCAAGCACTTCACTGAATAGCTTACATAGTCCATTATAAACCCGGTTGATTTTTTCATATTCTAAAGTCTAAATTAGCAGTCTCTTAATTTTCGCAAATCATGAGAATCTGAAATCTAGTGTTTATGGAAAGAAAACTGATTATTCGTTGTTATTTTAAAATGAAACGGCTTAATGCCTGTAAAATTTGGGAACGTTATAGAACACAAAAGTCATTCGGATGATTTGTTTCGAGAGCACGTAATTTTATTGTACGGCTCAGCATTAATTAAACAGTAATTACTGCACCAAATGCGAATAATAATATTTTTAATTATTGGCTGCGTTGGATGAACGTGTATGCAGTTGCGTATATGTCAAATGGAAAATGTCCGCCGGTTATACGTAACAAACTAATTACCGAGAATAAATAATCCTCTTTTATTTACATATACATATTTGAGGTTATTTAATAAATTGCAGTTGAGATTACAGTTTACGAATTATGAATATCAACCGCTAATTCCCCTAATTGAATAGCTCTGTCTTTCTTTGAACAAAGCAAATAACTTTTAGAATAGCCAGATGACGTCTAAAAGATATAATAGATGAAAATGTATCATCTCTGAATTGTAAGAAAATATATTTTTTTAAACATGAAAAAGCTAAAAATGTAAGCGACCATATTAAATATAAGCAGATGTCAAAATGTTACTTCTGGACCAGAGAATTGGATATGTGAAAACATCATTGAAATTACTACCAGAGCCCGTATGTGATGTGTGAGATCTGGTCTTGGTTAGATAAAGAACATGGAATTCACCAAAGGTCAACTAAAAAACCAAAGAACCGGTAGGAAATGAAGATTCTAAGGTTTCTTTTAATCCAATTACACGCAGAAAAAAGAAATCAACGCCATTACTTGATTGGTGACTGGACATTGCCAAATGAAAAAGCATCCATATAATATAGGTTGAGTAAGCGAACGTTGATATGAGGAACCTAAAATTACTCAGGAAAAAACATTTCGTGAAGGATCCAACGGAGCCTTCGAAATTACTCAAACATCCCTGGGAAAGGTAATAACCTTTATAGAGGAGACTAAGCTGTCTAAATGGAAATTAAAGTTCCATTAGGAGCGGTACAAAGAGCACTAGGGTCAGGTGCCTCGGCTACTGGTCGCCAACCCAAAAGTACGTGATTGATAAAAAAATGAACACAATTCAAAAAAGGCCCAAATATCTTGAAAATACCCCATTTTTATACACTTCAAAATGCCTCAAGAACAATGAACCACTAAAAATTTGACACATGAAACAAAAATGGCTGAAATTCATCAATAGAAGTCCTAAAAGCCTACTTGTTTTTGACACAAGATTTCCTATTATTTCTGCTCCAAGACAATTGTGCACAAGTTCCATTTGTTTAAAATCGAGATACGGCTCTACGTGTGCTGGGATTTCACCAGAAAAAGGTCTAAACGTCTAAAAAATCTTTGTTTTCAGACACCCCAAAATGACCTTTTAATTTCTAGAGCCGGGCTCTGCACTTAGTAATAATTATTGAAAATAAGCCCCATATGTTACTAAAATGATTGAAGAAGAAGTGAAAATCCTTAATTTTTATTGCACGTATGGCATAATGATTAAAAATTCTCAAAAAATCGTTTTTTTTTTAGATACCCCAACATTAAATAAATATCGCAATGAATCCGGGCGAGATGGTGTCCCGCCTTCAAATATTATAATAACTGATTTGTTTAACAGATATTAGAAAGTTAATAAAAGGGCACACCGACCTCTGCAATTTCATTTCTATAACGGACAAATTTTAATCAATAATTAATATCGATACATTTTTCTTGTAGTGACCGAATTAAATTTAGGAGCCTCAAAGGCGTAGAAAAAAAAATATTCAGAACGTGGCCTGGAATGTAGACATTGTTTAATACATAATATACAGGCAGTATGTTTAAAAAATAACTTAATTTTGTCACACTGTAGAGGATGTAGAAGTGAAACGTATTTGTGATTATTATTATATACATCCACGTACGTTGAATATTAATTTATCTTTGTCTAGTTCTTAACCTACTCTATATGTAACAGTTTACAGTTACTTTCTCAAAGTATAAAACGTCATTTTGTGTAATGATAATATTACCTATAAATATTATAAAGAAATAAATACTCTATTACTCACATTCTTCTGATTCTTAATTATCGTAGGACCCTGTATCTTCTATTTGCAAATGTTCAGTATACCACTATACTAATGAAGCCGATGACCACGAATCATCCTTCCTTGTTATAATAAACTGCGGTTATAATTGAACTTCATCGATTGCCCGAATGAGCGGTTTTCGGGTTAGATTGCGGATTTCGAGCAATTTATTCGTAGCGTAGATCCCACGGTCTGCGCCCGAATTTTCCATTAAAATAGGAGGCTGTATGTATGCAAATTCAATACATAGACGTGTTAATTTTAAAGCCATCTATTTTAATCATGTTCGATATATTAAGTATTCCATTGTCTCTATGAAATACTTTACGAAGAACGGAATGAGCCATGCTTGAAGGAAACTGCGAAAATTATGTTCGTATTTCCAAAGTATTCGGAATCGAATTACCCTTAAATACCTAACGTTTCGTGAATAAAACATTACCGCTTAGTATGGCTAAATAACGGTAAGGCAATATTCTTTGTACAACATTTAGAAGTATATAAATAAAATTCATTATTGAATGTTGGAGTGACGAGTATTAATTTGTTATAATGACATTCTAATTAATTGAATGTTAAGGTAGAGGGATATAAGATGTACTCAATAATGAATGATTTAATTATAATATTTATTGTTACAAACATTGAGCGTTTCATTTCAATTTTGCTGCATTGGTAAGTTATTTACATATTGTTACATAATTTTTGTACTACAAAGTTAGCTGTGTGAATATATATAAACCTAATCATTCAAAAAAATTCGTGCGGGTACAAAGTGGTGGAGGTGCCGGGCTGGAACCAAAAAAAGGTCTTAACTATAGGATGTTTATAAACATTCGTATGTTCCGTTCTTCGTTGGGTAATTTCTTACATAAAATAAGACAGAATAGGAATATAATGGCAAAGTTGGTCGTCTACAGGTAAAGAATGTACTAACATCTACCCAATTGCCTGTTATAATGTGAAATATATCACTTTGGCAAGCAAAACAACCGACCCAGCTTAAAAATTCAATTTCGTTTAATATTGAACACGTTATAAATGTTTACAACTTAATAAGACCACTACATAATTAATTAATTAGTAAGTAGCAAACCAATTGAACAATAACAAATTAAAACGTAGTATTCGGGTATTTTAAGAAATTGTGTTTCCTGTTGTTGCTCTTATTAGTGCCTGCATTGTTCTGTTCATACCGCTTATAACTTTTTGGATAGATTCTTCAGGTATAGCATATCGCACTCCTGTGCAATTTAGAGCACTCGGATATTAGATGGAGGGGGATTTTCTGCTAGATCGGATTCAGATCAAGACTAAAGCGAGTCAATAACCACTTTGTGCGAGCATTATCTTGCATTAAAATAAATCCATCGCTAATGAATGGGGTAAACGATATAACATGTTGTTCTAGGATCGGTCTGTTGCAATAGATTCTTCGTTGATAGAGACCGCTCAAAAGAAATACCAGCCCAGGCCATTACTTCATCTCCTTGAAAAATTACATGATGGGAAAAATTCCATTGAGCATATGTATCTTATGTGTGTATGTGCCTTTAAATTTGTATAAAAGGTCTTCCACAACACTATTGTTAAAAAGATGGCGTAATCTAGAAAAATCGACATTTTACGTAATATAGTAGAGAAAAATTTTCTCTGATTGAGTTTTACTTTTTTCGCCATCTAAAATATGTAACAGTGTTTGTATGTGGTCAACAATTTCACACGAATCCCGTAAGGACAACGAAGTGTTTTGCAATTTTTTTTATTGCGTCGGCTACTGGAACGTAATTGTCGTTAATAGTTTTTAAATCTGTTGCAACTTGAGGATTTTGGAGTTGCATTTGACTTAGCTTTATTGCAGCTGCTTCTTTAGCGTTCAGTAGTAAAATCACTAATTTGATCTTTTCAAAATGTTCAAAATAATAGAATGCTGCTTCTAACCATATACCTTGTAAGAATTGGCTACGGTGGTTTCGGTATGTCAGGATACTGTGAACGGAATATTCGAAGAAAGAAAAACCGCTTTTGTCTGTGTTATTAGTTGATCGCATCGGGATGACATTTTCGTATAGTGTCTGCTACAAGGTGTAAAGCATGAAGCGGACATGTTATGTGCAGCAAATTTGGTCGAACAGCTTTCGGTGCGAAGCATAACCGCGGCAGCATCGGTAACTATCATAAACATTTGCTTCGGTGAAATTTCAAAGTTGTCTAGTGACAATATGAACAGCTTCGGCAGTACATCCTTGCTGTCTTTTATAGGCTAGCAGATAAGGGCGTGACGGTTCTTTCAAGGTCATTGTCTGTGCTACAATCGATACTACGGAATTTTTTTAATGTCTGTAATATCATCTATAGTCAGCCACAATCGTTTTTTACTGCGGTTTTCAGATAGTTCTCGATCCTCTCGTGCACTGACGGCAAATACCTACGTAGCGTTTGCGGACTTGTCAGTTCCCACGTTGGATTGTATTTCTTCCAATACTGACGACGCATTGTTCGTCCGATTTTTGCAAACGGTATATCGCACGCACTTAATATCATGGTTAAATCACATAGAAATTCTTTATACGGTCTACTTCCGGTTTTTTTAAATTTGTGTGTTACGCTATTTACATGGTTGTACAGTATATAATATAATTAAACGATTGCACTGACAAATTAGTATTTGAAGAATCTAAAAGAACTTAAAGAAAGTTGTGATAGGTGTTAGGAGTACTTATTTTAATCTACGTGTTGACTAAGTGCAAAATAGTAGGAAGTACCAATTCTCAATTTTTTTAATACAAATGCTCAGTTACTATAATACAATATAAGTAAACAAACACAAAAGATTATTAGTAGTTCGGCGTTTACTATTATATTCTGAGATTAGGTGTAACGATAACAGAACATAGTACCGGTAGTAAACTCTGATACTAATAATTTACTCATAAAAAAATGTTGTCGGAATATATTTTTCGTAGGTCAAACAAGAATTTATTGCAAATTGCACCCGCTGTTCACCGTAACTACCTGTTCGCTTTTGGACAATAATAGCATGATTTAAATTTCAGTATCCAGTGTAGTCGGGTCGCATACGAGTGAATAACTCAGCGGTGCACCATCCGATGGTGTCTGCGCGTAAATAGAAAAATCCCGCGTCAAAACGAATAAAAGTGTGCCGTCCCAGACGATATGATGCCGCGTTGTACACACAAAGAATATCGATAAGCCGTATAAATTCTCGACGGGAGGACTATTATGCAACCAAATGAACGTGTAACGTCAAGCTTCGTACAAATTTAACACCTCTGTGATATCGTTTGGTGTTTTTCAGAGCATGCCTGTACGGAGTTCCGTTGTACGATGATGGAATTCTGCATAGCTACTGATCTCGTCTGCGATGGTATAAATCACTGTGCTGATGGATCAGACGAAACATCCAGTAACTTATGTCATAGTAAGTATGGTTTTTGTCTAAATTTTAAGAAAAGAAAAACTAGGTTTATGTTTATGATCAAAATAGTATATTTTCTGTGCTTATTAAGAGAACAAAACTAAAATTTAGAGGTGGTTTTAAGTATTATATCGATTACTGAAGTTATTTAATGGTATATGTGTCTTAAGAAGCTGACATGGTTCACAACAAATAAGAATCCTTTTATAACAAACGTTAATTTGAAGGCTTCCACGTCCAGATTAATTGGTTGACTGATTTTGACCATATGTAAGATAAAGCCTTCCATATTCTAAACGATTCAGCTTAAATAAGCTGTGTTGTTAATCGTGCATATTATTGGAGTAGACTAACTCGTTTGATTAAGTTTCGTAATATGTGGAGTGATTTTTTTTATTACAAGGCCTGCTCATTCCTAGGAGCCCCCGCTTTGTCTTGTTAATAGAAGAAAAATGGTGAGCAAGGTATTATATAATAGAAGAAAATTGGTTTCTATTAACAATAAAGAACATTTGTATACAATTTCCAATCTAGTTTTACATACGGTTTATCAATCTGAAATCTGCTGTCCCCTATTGGGCGTCCCACAATATAGCGATAATGTCCTACTTCGTGACGTCTCACTGCAATTAATTGCTTTTCGCGACCAACTCTTTCAAGCAGATGATATAAGTAATTGGTTTACAAGAATGTCGCAATATGGAACAAATTACAATTACAATTTTTTTCCTTTTTTCAATTTCTTTAAATATCTGAGAGTAAACTCAGAACAGAAACAAGTATTCTTTTCTTCAAATTCAGATTTACAGATACATAGCACCCTTGTAATCTATACAGCTTTTCGAGCGATGCCTCCATTTATTTAATTCGTCCAAATAGTAGTTGGTATCTTGTTCTGCAAAATAAGCGTTTACGAATGTGATGTTCCCATTCGATGAAAATCTCAGTCTCGAAACAGTGTCGCTGGGGCCATTTTTTCGCAGTTTCTGCCTTCAACTTGTCCAGTAATAGTGCGTAGTGTGCCCCCGTTATTGTTTTCTTATTTCTCAAGAGAGTCGAACACAACACTGTGTCTATCTCGGGTTTTTCCCTTTTGAGGAGCCGATTCACCCTTCGCAAACCACTGTTTCAACTGTGCCTTGGCTTGAGGAGTACACTGATGTACCTAAGCTACATCCACAGTTTTATTAGTTGATACTAAAAGTCGATTGTATTTTTGGTCCTGAGTAATTAAGCACGCCACCCAAATCATGCCCAAATCTCTAGTCAGTAAATATGTTCTTCCGAGATATCCACGGCCTCTGTTATCTCTCTAACCTTAACTCGACGGCCATCTAGTACCATTTGGTGAATTTTTCCGATGGCACCGATAATAGTTGCAGCTTTTGGCAGTCTCAGTCGTACATCGTCAAGCAAACAAGTGGTATATGACAGACCAGAGTTCCCATAAACAGCGTCCATCTCGGCTTTAATTTGGGTTTTTTCTAATTACAAGAACAACCTGTTAAAATCTTGTTGTGACAAATCACAACCTTTCGTTGCTAAATAAGTTACAACGTTACAGGATAATTTAAAAATGTTCGGTCAATATTGCGAAATGCTTTTACCATCTCGAACATTATACCATAAATTTGCATGCTTCGGTTTAGCTGTTATTTTTAAACATTGTTTTACGCCCTTTTTTAAAACGTTTTCTAATCTTTGCAGATAATGATTCCGGTACCATATTAGGTTTAGAGATGACATGGTTCGTCGTTCTCGTTGTCAGTATATTGTTAATCCTTTTGGTTTGCATCGTCGCGGTTTCGATATGTCTCTGTCGAAGAGGCATCAACAACAGTAGGACGTCAAACAGCGTCCCACAACAGAATTATTCTCGTAAGTATTCCAGCATGACGAATAAACTAAAATTCGCTTCAGGGCGTTGCAGTATACGTCGATTATACGTGAGCAACTACAAATACAGCAAATTTCAGCTACAAGCTATTGCCTGTGTTGCAATTTATATCGGTAATTAAATGTTAATTTCGCAATATTAATGAAGTCATTTATCAAATACCGTGTTCTAGTTTTAGCGTAAGACAAAACGGTTGATGAATATTCGCTATCCAGTAAAGGTGATAAATATTACCTCATTGCAAAACGCTGTCTTAACAATCGTTTGTTGATATTAACGTAAGTGTAATGTCATGCGTTACCAATTGCACTACAGATAACATAATAGCCTATTGTTCATTAAATTGCCATATATAGAGATATGTGATTGGTATTGATAGTGTGAATAGCAGGCATTCCACGTCTGTTGCGTAAGAAAGAAATATCACAGCAGTGTATTTGTAATTGTACACGCATAGACCAGCTCCCAAAGAATACAAATATCATGGTATTCATGTAGTTAACATGATGCTTTTTTTTTGATTTCCCATTCAACGTAACATGCAAAGCCATAAATGCGAAACATTTCCTTTTGTAGATAGAATGCATAATACATTCTGTTACTGCGGTTTTAACTATTGTGCGTGAGCTACTTCAATTTTATATTTGTTTCATAACAGTGATAAATATGTAGTATGCATAAAAAATGCTTTAATTTTCAAATATGTGCAATATACTTTAAAAATCTTTATTACATGTTACCTAAAGCAAATGTAATGTAAATCTGTTTGTTTTTTTTTTACGGTTATTGGTTTCAAAGGTATCAAAATAATGAGATGTAGGAACTTCTCCTATTTGAGTTGTATTTCTTTTTAGCAAGAAAGAGTTCAAATAAAGGAAAAGGTGAAACAAACGACGTTAGGCTTGCTGAATAAAGTAACCGAGAAATAGCGAGGAACTGCAATTTTCTCATTTTTATAACCACTTTAGCAGATGAGCGTAGCAATAGAATAGGACTTCTTTCAAAACAGGAAAGTAGAACTATATGTTATATTAATAAACAATTGATTAACAAATCGTATACAAGAAGAAATTAGGAAGTATTTATCTTCTAACAATGAAAGATTCCAAGGTGACACTCGTCGATCGCAACTGAAACTTGGCAGGTTTGTAGGACCTTTCCTGCGAAAACTTACGCTCAAGGAGTGAAAGCTATCCCTGAAATTTCGACAATTTTCGGATTTTTACAATCTATACCGTTATTACGAATAACCAAAATAAAATTATATAACTCTAAATACGTTTTCCATAGGTCTGTCAAACTAGCCCGGACGAGATGGTTTTGCTTTCTCACGCCGAAAAAAAATAAAAGTAGCTTATGTAACGCACAATAAATCCAAACAATTTTAATAATCTTGTATTTATATTATGTATTTAGCTTTGGTAAGAAAGTAGCAAATATGCGTTCTTCTGGCGTCTTATATAAATAATAAAATGCGGAAATTTGGACACACGCGGAAAACCTTACCTTGAAAGCTGTGAAAATGGAGTTTGGACCTGGGGTTCGAGACTGACGGCCGAGTCGTTAGACACAGCACTACGAGTTATATTGTTTATAACAGCTCCATTCCGGGATACGTCACCACTTACAATACATTATACTTAATAGTAGGGCATTTAAACTATTAAAGTAAAATAAGTTTGAAACTACTGTGCTTATAAAGCAAGCTTACACCAAACCAATTTTGTTATCATATTTCGTCGTGGCCAACAACGACTATCGAAAAGGAATCGTAAATTTACATTTGCTCATATAGGAGTGAAATATGTTTGTATTTTTTGTGCAATCTACTGCAATGACGGTTCAGTAATTGTTGAGATTACAAAATAGTAAAAATAAAACCAAAAAACATTACCAAAGCGGAATATACAAATTATTCTGTAAAGACTGTGAGACGTGAACGTAAAATACGTTGGCGAAACCGGCAGTAACAGTGAATTTAATTGAATGGATACAAGATAAAATTAACTTGAACCTAGGCAAACATTTTCAGACATCGTCTAAATTACGATAATGTACAGCTATTACATGAACATCACAATAGTTATAAATTGCACTTATTAGAATCTTACGAAATACACAAATATAAAAAACTCATTTTCCGCTGCCTAAATGACCAAATCAACTTAGAATTCCAACTTATTTTTAAATATTCAAATATTAATAACACTCATCATCCACCATTATATTTTACAGATTCCCTTATTACATTTATTTTTGCTTGCAAATTTTACCACGCTTCACTCATATATATCATCCAATAAAAACAAGCATACATAAACACCCATACAAAAAAAAACGCAGGTCTCCACGGCCAGAGTCAGTTAAAACTAGATGTGTTCCGGCTTCGAACCGTGTCATGATTAAACGAAAACACTACGTTTCGCCCACAAGGGAAAGGTAGTAGGCGACAGTTAGCACGGGAACTCAACACGTAAACCAAAAGCGAAACTAAACGGGCGGGAAGCAGTTGATTACGGTAACGGAGTATGAGAAAATCAACTGCTGCAGTAGATTTACAGAAAATTCACTATATTCATTAATTTACAATATTTTACATTTACTTACACACAAAGTTACCATTAGTTGTTTGCAACTTTTTTCAAATCGAAAGTAGTCGCAATTAAATATAATATATATTAGTAATGAATATTGTATTGTATTATAAACATTATTAATTATGGAGCTCATTACTCTACATTAACCTGTTTATTTGTACACTCATAAGGTAGTAGTAGACTAACAACAGAACATGTTCAAAACACTTTTTCATATCGCACAGTAACGATAACTTTTTTCTTAAATTAATTCATAGAACACCATACTGAAGCTTTTCTAGATATTCAATTATTATATATCAATGATCAATAAGCTCCATAGTTTTTTTTTTATTTTACGTAAAACACAAATTCGGGACTTGTACTATTCTTGGATCCACCGATTCCATTGTTGCCAAGAACTGATACTGTGCAGCACAATTTTTTGACGAAACTTATGACTTTTAGAATGGAGAATGTGGTAGCCTACAGTTTGTAATACTCCCAGAGTCCACATACGCAGCCGACTATATTCTGTAGAGAAAACGGCCGGGTTATTAAAATTAAATAAAATATCCGCAAAAATTTTAAACGGGATTTGTTACAATGCAATTGACTTCTCCAGTAAATTACGAATGAGTTTAAAGTAAAACGGAAAGAGGATTCACACAGATTGACCAATAACTAAAAAACGTGAGATTATACACAAACTTAAATGAGATGAAAGGATATGCAATCATTTTCCGAACGGTTACAAAGAATATACAAGAAAATATCAATCAGACAAAAAAAAAATAAAGTCGTTGTTGATAAAATAGATTAACCTGAATTGTTCTTAAATTATAAATACGTATACTGATATCAATATTGGTGTTTTAATCTTTAGCTAGCGCAAGATTTTACAAATTGTAATTACAATTATTAGAAGAAGAAAGAAATTAAAAACTAAAAGCATATAGAATTCGCCCAGATATCTTCAGAGTCCTCTTCAAAGTAGGGTGGTTAAGAGTAATACGCATATAACTGGTCCTTTTTAATTTAATGTCAGATGGCCAATAGGTTGCGCGGTTGCAGTCGCGTGATAGACCAGACCGTGGTAGGAATATGTATTACCAACTACAATATGGACAAGCAAACTTTAAATACTAATAATTAAATTATTCTCATACTTGAAGTGTCGGGCTGATTATTTAATAACAAAAATCTAGAAAACTCCGTGTGTTTAAAACCAAATAACTGGTACACCAAATTTAAAGGCTGAAAATTTAGTTAAACCTCTATTCGGAACCTATGAGTACCAACGCAGGTCGACAAATTAAAGCGAAACCGCTGAACGCCAGATAAGGGAACGTTCGAAAGATAAACAAAAGAATAAATTGTATATGAACCATTTGATTAATTTCAAAAAAAGTCGTTTTAAATTCCGAAGGTTTACATAGAAGCTTGCTGTGCGTATCTTCACCATTCAAATAAAAAGAAGCCTGCAATTGTGGCATTTTAAAAGCAAATATATAAACTAGAACGCCACAATATCTTTTATGGTCTTTGCTATATGAAATTTGTCATAAAATTGGAGACATGATTATGTTGATGTTGCTATATACAGGATTTTCTACATATTTTCAAGGCTCAATCAACTGCCTATTATTCAAGACAAAAGATTCCGTTTTTATACATTTCTGTAAGGTATCCATGTATTTATTATGTCTAACAATTTGTATTATCCCCTGAATCTAATAATAGAAAGATTTTGGCTGGTATACATGTATAACTTGGCATTTAAGTGTTCTCTCGTTAATTACAGTCTCATACCGTTATTTACTGGTTGTTAGAAGTTTAACAATGGTTTACCTACTAACATTTCATAAGAGCTTTAATATTTAGTGCTTTAATATACGCATTAGGTATGTAGCTTATCATTTCCCAATATTAATACCGCGTTTTTACGATGACGGTGGATTGAAGTAAACGCGTATTCTAATCATATTGTCGTTGGAACAGATGATGAAGCATTTACGGTCGATCTTTAAGACATCACATAATGACAAGTAATGGCGTCTTTATCTTCCACCACTAAAAAGAATCACATTAAACGACGCTCGTTTCTAGATGATTACATATAGTACAATGTTATTTAATATCGTCCGATATCCGTCTTCTTCGAACGAAACGAGATTCGAGAGAAGGCAGTTATACTGGCGCGTAAGCCGGATTTTATTCCTCAATTATTTCTAAACCGGTCCCGTTAAACCTTAAATCCTTCCCTATTTCCGTCTGCACACACTCCGATCATTACATATTTATGGATACAGTTTTGGGATCTATACTCTTATTTTTTATTCATACCATTTGGTATAGTGGGTTATCCTAGCGCTAGAAATTCGATAAGACATTATCATAAAGTGGGTCGTTTGGTTTGTTATTAGAGATGCGTTGCCTTCTGATTTTTATTTTGATAGATATTCCAACCATATTTTCAAACACAATATATGTGTGTTGAATGTTGAATGGAGATTTATCGGACATTAGTATCCTAATACATTTCAATATAAGCTAGTCATTGGGCATTGTAGGACGTTTAAGCTTGAGAGTTTAAGTAACTCTAATATTTATTTTAAGAAGATATAATGACAATTATTTACATTTTACATTGTGATAATACATAGGATAATTATTTTTGGCTGGTGATTGGTTTGAAAAATTGAATCTAGGGGTGTACCGTTGTAGTATTGCAGTTTGGTGTCGCGTAGTTAATATTTTACTTGACGTTTCGCTGACCATGCTTCTTCAGAGGATTTCTAAAGACTGGCGTTGTTGCCTCTTGCAAGAGACAACAACACCAGTCTTTAGAGCAAGAGACAACAACACCAGTCTTTAGAAATCTTCTAAAGAAGCTGACAGCACGGTCAGCGAAACGGCAAGTAAAATATTAACTACGCGACATCACCCGAAAGACATTTCTACTATGGATTACGGCCGTGAAAGCCTACACTCAAGTATTGCAGTTTGGTTTCTAGCGTTTTCAGATACTAATTACTAACTTAACTTGCTTCTGACTTTTTTTGATTTGTTTCTACTGGAACTTTGACATATCACAGGTAATAGCCTTTTTATAATGCTCCTTTTTACAGTTAGCTGACCATTACCAGAGTTCCTCTGTGCCTTATTCGTATTTTTCTTTTTCTTCACTTTTGCTATCGAACTTTGTCCTTTCATTAATTTTCATTCATTCATACTTTTGCTCCATTAGATCCTCCTTGAAATGTTTCTGCCTGAGTACCTTTAGTTCCTTACATGTGCAATACATACAAACTCGGTCCCTTTATTCTACACCAAGGTTCGCTTACACGACCTACTTTGTATTGATGCTTTTTTAGAAAACAGTGTCTGTGTTTGATTAAGCTAACAGAAAACTTAGTATCTCCATATCCTATTAGTTCTTTAGTTTGTAGTTGACCTTCAGTCAACCCGTTCTTTATCTAGTAAGACCGGATCTCTCTTCTAACGGAGTTCTTTGTGATTCGACATACGAGCCCTGGTCCTATGAATTGTCTTTTAGAACCCTCCTTGGCTAGTTTGTTGGCTATTATATTGCCCTTAATAAGCCTTTGTTCTCATTGCTTTGATTTAAAGTTTTCGTTATTTAATTGATCCGATTGGTAATGGTTGTGGCTGTGGCTGCAGTTTTTACAGCATACCTGATCCCGAACTTAAGGTAGGTTTTAGAAACATTGCTGTTTAAACTGTGTGGGGTGGCATCATGTATAATTTACCAAACGAATCAATTTTGCTTTAATATAATATAATCATAATTTGGATAAAGAAATATAATATCCACTTCTTGTAGTGATCTGTAATTTTTTACGTCTAAAGATTATTACATGCATCAGCTTTTACTTCGTATTCTTTATAAAGCCTACCTTACAAACTAACAAAAAATATTCAGGCATCCAGTTACAAATTGGCACTTAAGTGATTCTTAAGAATTCACAAGAACTACTAAACAACAGTTTAAATCACTAAATCTAATCTATAATCTAAATATTGACATAAGTAACATTAATAATAACGAATTAATGTTCTTGACAGGATGTTCAGCTCAAACAAATGTATTTTTTCCTTTTTCTCTTCTCAATTTCTTCAAATAGGTATATATTCACACCTCTTCGTGACTATTTGCAATTGCTAAATAGATGGTTGTATTTATTCAATTCAATTCAATGGCACAGAGCGTAAAATACGTCAAGTGAAAATAGAGAAATATATAGTATCTTGATACGTAAGTGCAAACCGCTAGAAACTGTACATAGACATATACGGATGTATATTGTAATGTTTTACACGTGGAGAATTCGAGAAAGTTTCGAAATTAATGCTTTTCGAAAATTATTTGGATGAAAATGAGGGTCGCGGAGCTCGGGAGCGTCGCTAAAACAGTTTCTCGACAATTTGGATTTTTATTTGAATTGATAAATGAATTTTTGAATGAGATATAGAAGTCCAAACGACAATTAACCTTATTTATCGAAGTTCCACTTCATAAATGCGATGTCTATGTGTTTCTTTTTTAAAACTCAGCGGCCTCTAAATAATTATATTGACTTACACTTGAATTGCAACTTGAATTTTTCAAATTAACACCTTTTAATTAAAGATTTACTCAGACACAATTCCCCTGAATGCTAGAGAGACTCAAAGTCTATTAGCGCCATTTAATGTCATTGTTTAATCGCGTTGGCGATTGTTTTATTTTCATAATTACACAAGTTTTGGGAAACGAGAAAATGGAATAATTGTCCGTGTTAAGTTTCGTCTTTTCTGTCATTAAATTCATCTTTCGTTAACGCTATTATTGCAATTTACTCATTTGAATTGTCGACCGGGTATCAAGTTGATACTGTCGAATTTATAACGGAAATATATCTTTCAAATGCATACAAAGTATAAGACAGACATAAATTGTAAAAAATGTAGTCGAACTTTGTTGAGCTAATAATCAAGGTTGTGTCTGTAAGAGAGTTTCATAATAGTTATATTCAGCGTTATCTTTGTAAAGCAAATGTTTTGAATTATGCAAGAATATATGTTACACGCTCAATGAATTATAAGAATAATACTTCAAAATTCGTAACGTTTACAATACTTTTCGAATCTGTCCCTACATATGACTAAACATTTCTCTGCTTTTATTTTTTTCAGTTCAGCAAATGTATGGTTCGAATGGCGCGATGATGCCTCAAAAGCAACAATCGCAGCAGCACAGTGGTTCAACGACGACGTTAACGGTGCAGGGAAACTGGCGCCACCCTGCGGGCCCACTCGGGTTCCGCCTCAGCACGCCGGCCCGGGCCCGCCTCTACTGCCAGGCAAAGTGAAGCATGCCGCGTCCGCCAACGGGGGCGACGCGACTGCGGACCTCGTCCAACCGAGCCAAAAGGACGAGTGGTTCGTCTAGCAATAGGTTAGTCTTTCTGTATTTACTCTCCATATGACTTTTCCACTTACAACGGAATACTTTCAATTGAATTCTACAGATTCGATTGCTCTGCACTCTTACTGCTTCTTCAGGTATAAGAATTAGGAAAGAGGGAGAAAATTTAGGATTTACTTACTTTCTGTTGCATGCTTTTACCAGAATTAATAAATAGACTCACAAACTCTTAAAAATAAATTTTTGAAATACGTCTATGTACAAAAAGATTTCTCTTAACCATAGATAATATTTTGATATAATTCGGTAGTAAGTAACTTTCTTTTACATACATACAGCGTGACCACCTACTCGGCTTCGCGAGCAATTTATAGGAACTATTTTTAAATAAAAAAATATTCGGAAATAAATTATGTGTAGTGCGGAGTGTGCCGATACTTTAGTATTGTTTGCATTACTACCGACAGTCTTTGCTATCATCACTATTTACTTCTCTTCTTTTTCAAGACCCCGGTACCGTAAAGGTATCAGATTTACATTATTTATGCAAGATTCTATTTAGGAAATTGCAGGAATTGAATACCCCATATATTTCAATGTAATTTTATCTTATGCAACACTTGTCTCCGAATGATTTTTATTTGAAAACTTTTTCTCTAAATCGCCCAGAAAAGGAATTATCTGCGGCACACGCACTAGGTCACGCTGTACATAATTGGTTTGATTAATATAAGTGAGTAATTCAATCTGTAATGAGTAATTTAATGAAGTTCATAATTTTCATATGCTGCAAGGTCATGATCAAATTCGTTCAGTAACGCTTAATTTTATGCAGTATGTGTTTGTATTTTCTAAAATGCCTGTTTATTTGGACATAAATTCTTCTTTTACTATCGATTATATTGCTTAACGTTATTGTACAGATTAATGTTTAAAGCAGCTGCCTTAACAGCCAATTTTTTATTATTAGCAATACAATATATACACCGCTATATCAGCCTAAAATTAGGTGCTTTTAAGTGATGTTAAATAAATTATAGAGAATACGTCATTTAATTAGCCATTTAGGACATACTTGTTAATCTCTTCAGATCATGTTCCTTTTGGAACGGAACAAATATTTCATAAAATAAAATCAGGAAATTTGCCCAAAGTGCAGCATGTTATTAACACCCTTAACAACGACTACTACTTAAGAACAAATTAGGGATATTTTATTGTACCGTAGATGATTTTCTTTTGCAGATTAACAATTCTGTTAATTTAAAAAATGTTGGCAGTTTATGGTGGCGGTAGTAAGAAAAGCTTAGTAGCAGCGGCTTAGCTGCGATCAAAGGATTCTCTTAGATGATCTTATATTCAGCAAACAATGTCACATACACTAATCTTCGTTCAAAAATGTATTACTTCAGACTTAAATAATCTCCTAAATCTGATAAAACCTTTCATTTGCGCACTGTGAATTATACTATTAGAAAAATTTAATTATTCTAGTATAAAGTCATTAACATTGGTTGGTCGCTTTAATAAAAATTCAGTTATACAATCTTGTTAACGTTTAAGAGGTTAATTGAAAAGCTGCATTGTGAAGTAGAGGAAAGTGCGATAGTTTGAAATTTTCTATCAGAGATTTTTAGACGAACCACGTAACCCTGATAGTATCAAATCTGAATCACGATTGAAATTCTACCTGTACAAGCAGTGGATGTTAATTTCATATTATACGTGTAATGTTATCTGAAACAAATAATCATATTTTTATAGATTAATGTATCCTGTACCAGTATATTCAGACGTAATTTAAACTACAGTTTGCAAGGTTTGTATTATAGATTAACTAAAATATTTAATTAAATTTGATATTAGGAAAACGAAAGAATTAAAAATATTCCCTCTTTTCTGGAGAAGTTATTTCGCTTGCGATGAAAATCGTTTAGGTTAGTACAACTCCACCATCCAATTCTGATAAAATTAATGTTTTACGGTACATCCACATACAATAAATGCGTTCCATTAGAATAGTAATATCCGTAATCAGTACGGAAACGTTATTAGAACTGTGCATTATCTTAACGTTCAGCGTAGTCGGTCTGCTTGCTAGACGACAAGTACGCTTATAGCGAGCACGATAATAACGGAGAAAAAAAGAAGGTTCAGCAGAGCTTGCGCTGTTTTATCTCAAATTCTATTATCGAAAGTATTAATGGTAAGGTTTTAATATGCATTAAAGTGGTGTTGCCTGTGCGAATTAGATTACATTACTTTAATGAAAAAAACTAGTTTAAGAAACGGGTTTGTATAACCTCTAGAGAAAATTTTCGAGCAAGAACCATCACTATGATAGTTAACGTATGGTAAAAAGGGAAATGAAGACCTATTGCCGTCATAGTCTGGATTTCTGTATGTTTACTTAGTGTGATCGTAGATGTTTGCGTTGTTGAACTTCGTATCTGCATATAACATTTACAATATTTCTCTCCAAATTGCGGAAGAGCAGTCTGTTGAAATCGTTGGTAATGCAGCGTTTACAGCGAACAATATGTTATTGTTTTATCTGCTTGTGTTTACAATTTTTTGATGGCCGATTTGAGAAAGCACATCTACATCAAGTCCAATTTTAAACTCGGTAAAACTGTTACAGAAACATACAAATGTTAAAGGAAGCATTTAAGGACAGCGTTTTAGTTGAAGCACAAACTTATGACGGAACGGACGTTCCGAACCATCATTAACCGGTGTTACATCAGTACATATCTTTTCTGTTCGGAATGCGGTTGTGCTTCGAACCAAATTGTTTTTATAAGGTCTTCACAGACAATGAAAGTTGGATTTAGAGGAATGATTTCAAAACCACCAGATCTTTATCTCGACCAAAGAGGGCCTATCACGCGAAATGCAACATTAACACAAACGCAACATCAATTCCTGACTGATGGTGATGAGATTATTTACAAAGAGTTGGTACCTCCAGGTCACACGACCAATGTAGATTTCTAAGACAGCTAACGCAGAATATGGAAGTAGTGCGGGAAGATTGGATTCTTCGCCATGGCAATGCGTTCTAAAAAAATTAAAAATCCTGCAAATTTTTTGAAAGGGGTACATTCCGAAATCGGTCGGTTCAGCTGCTCAAAAATTCTGTTGCTGTAACAAGATGGTCCTCCAGTCACTAGAATTTCATCGGGTTGTCGTTGTTCCTTTATGAGGTGGCTGTGAGAAGCGAGAAAATACTAAGATAAGAAAATTCTTGCATACTAGTTTAACTTTTATGAAATGTCCCCTTTTACTTTCTTCTTGAAAATATATCATGATATATTTAAAAGTAAAATTAAACTGCTGCTTACGTAAAAATAATGAAGGAATGATGGATTTATTTAAACATATTCCCTTCGTTTCGTTGTTGAAGATCTCAATTTCCTTAGACCGACGTTAAATTACTACAAAAGTCAGTGAATAGTGTAATAGAAGTTATGTTGCAATTACCAAGATTAGTTATCCGGAAGGAAAGCGTATACTTTATAAAGCAGTTGGAAAGGGTAACAAAGTACTGCTATTATTCCAAGAGCTATGTGAAAAATTCTTAAAATTGGAAAGATTGAATAGGATATGCGGGGAAGATGTAGTCGAAGGTGGTGGAAATAAAATTAGAATAGTGAATGAGTTGAGGAAGTTACGTAAAAGAGTACAGAATACTTATATTATGGAGTTGTCGAAAAGAGTTAACTATATCTTAACTTAAAACTAACTGTGCAGTAAGAAAATTATGTAGTGGCCGCCATAAATTCGGCATTAAATAAGAAAGATTTTTATTTTCAATTAAAAAGAAAATTTACTGCAGCAATTTGCGCTTGTTTGAAAACCTATTCAGTCCTTACCATATATAGCAAGCGATGTTTAGTTATTTAAAGAATAGGATTTTTCGAAACTGTCAAAACCTAAAAAATACTATTTTCCGGAGAATAAGCAAGATTTCAATGAGTCTCGAGTATAGGACACAATTTTTCTCTTTAACTTCCTCAAACTTTGAATTTTTATTTTTTAAAATGTTTTGAAAGTTTCATGTACGAAGGCATAATTTAAAAATTCAATTTACAAAAAATTGCAAAAACTAATCGAAATCACAAATTATTTCTTTAGGTTTCTTTTTATGTAATAACAAGTGATATTTTTACGTATTGGTTACATTTTTGATGCATGGTGTTTTCAAAATAAATATTTATCAACATTAAATGACTTCTAAAAGCCCTAATCGCCCATTACTACTTTTACAATATACAATATAAACAAAACTTTTACAATATATAGAAGTAACATGTGCGGGTGAACATCGTGTGAGATCGCTCAGTAGTTTTTCATAAAATTTTGAAGTTAATATTTACTTATTTTTTATGAATTTTACATCATTTAAAAGATCGCGAGCTCTGTCATAATTGTTGGTGGTTATAGTACGCCTGGTTTGGTGATTGCATTCATATTTCACGAGAAAATTACAGATAAGTATTAACCTAGCGCTTCTTTGCTCCCTTTTTTTTCCTTGCTTGTTTTTCTGCAAGTCGATATATATTTGTTGTACTTTCAATATACAGTGGAGGCTATAATTACATTGCCGAGGAACTGATATTTACTTTTGTTTATTTCCCGTATTCCTTAATTTTTCTTTTCCCCGGCCTTCTTGTGTGTTTTCGTGAGCCACCAAGATAGGCCCCTTGGTGTGAGGCGTATCCCTGTGATTTCCTATTTTCTATTTGTTGTTTTCCTTTTTCCTTTTAAATTTATTATATCTAAAATGAATACCCGTTGCTGTGTCTGTAGTGGCGAATTGACACCTGAAAAAGGAGTATCGTGTGATATGTGCCGACAGCTTGCCCATACAACATGTTTCGGATTATCAAGATCTGAAGCTCAATGTTTGAGAAACAAAGATAGAAAAATCACATTTTATTGTGATAGCTGCTCTGATTTTAAACAGCAGCTTAAAAATTTGAACCAATTAACAGCTTTGGTACATGATCTTCAACATGAGCTGGAAGCAATTAAGGGGCAAGCGGGCATAAGTTCTGGGGGAGAGCGAGCTGGTATTTTTGAGGTGGAGAAGATAGTTCAGGAGGTTTCGGAGAGGGAGAGGAGGAAGAATAATGTTGTGTTGTATGGTGTGCCGGAGGCAACTGTTGTTAATGGTGACAGTCGGTCTTCTGTTGATTCGGATGCAGTGAGAAGCATCTTATCGGTATTCGATGTGTCAGTTGATAACCCACAACCAATTAGACTGGGAAAATATGATCCATTCCAATCTAACAAAAAAAGACCTATGAAAATTGCTCTATCTAGTCAAGACGATGTTAATAGAGTAATGAAAAATTTGGGGAAACTGAGGAATATTGATAGGTTTAAGACTATAGGAGTTTTAAAAGACAAAACACCACAGCAACAACATTTATATAAAAAGGTTAAAGATGAATTAACAGCTGGTAAAGCTACTGGTGAATTGAACATTAAAATAAAATATTTTAATGATGTGCCGAAAATTTTTAAATATTCCAGTTCTTTAAACTAAGTTCGTCCAGCAGGATTCCCATTACCGTGAAGTATCAAAACACTCGAGGCATACGCACGAAGACTGAAACGATTTATTCTTCTCAGGGTGTTGTGGATGCAGACATTATATTACTCACCGAAACCTGGCTCAGTGAAGATATTAATAACTCTGAAATATTTGACACCTCTTATAATGTATTTAGAGAAGATAGAAAATTCGCTCAGGTTGGAAGGACTAGGGGTAGAGGCGTTCTTTCCGCATTTACAGATGCATGTAATGCTGTACTTATCGATACTGATGCTCCTGCAAGACTAGCTCCGATAATCGACTTAACTTTGTGTGGATGTAGATTTAAATACTCACCGGTTTTTATAGCTGCCATCTACGTGCCTCCCGATGTGGATTGTGAAGTTTTTGAGACGTTCTTGGACGCACTGAGTCTACAACTGCTAGATAAACAAGTACTTATTGTTGGAGATTTTAATGTTCCCAATTTTAATATTTCTGATGCTAGTGATAGAAAATCTACAATAGTTAGACATTTTATGGAAGTTCTTAAAGTTCTCACTAATTTAAATGGCAAGCTACTCGACTTGATATTTACGAACTTGAATTGTGATCTGGAGGTTAATCGTGATATATCTCCACTGGTACCGGAGGATCCACATTACCCAGCTCTTGCTATTATCCTATACTGTTCTACTGCACAAAGGACATCTAATTTTCAATCAAATAACAATGTTCGTTATAACTATCGTAGAGGTGATTTATTAACGCTCTACTCTGAATTAGCAAACTTTGACTAGTCTTTCCTCTTGGAGCATGGTGATGTTAATGTAGCAGTGAATGTTTTTTATGACGCATTGTATTCCATCATTGATCGTTCTATATCTAAAGTTAAATTTGTTGGTCGTCACTATCCTGCATGGTTCACGGACAATATCAAGCAATTAATTAATATTAAGGAACACTACTTCAGAAAATGGAAAGCATCTAGATCAATGGCCTATTGTGATGAATTTAGCAGACTTAGACAGCTGATTAAGAGGGAAGCTCGTTTGGCATATGTACACTATGAAACTCGTCTACAAAATGATATTGTAAGTAATCCGAAGAAGTTTTGGACATTCATCTCTGGCAAAAGATCTACGTCTAGGATTCGTGGGGTAATGATCTATGAAAATGAAGAACTTAATCAGCCGTTAGACATCGTGTACAAATTTGCTGAACATTTTTCCAAACCGTTTTGTGCAAGTGCCAGTGTAGTAAGAGTTCCTTTTAGTTATTATCCCACTTTCAATGTTGGAACCATTTATGAAAATGATGTTAGAGTGAGTGCGCAGCGTCTTAAACCTGATATGACTGCTGGTAATGATTCCATACCAAGTTTCCTAGTGCGTGATTGTGCTTCCGTATTCGTCTCTCCACTAACTATACTGTTTAATCTAATTCTGTCAACATCTCAATTCCCTGATGTGTGGAAAATGAGCAAAGTTATACCTGTATTTAAAAAAGGTAACTACTCTGACATATCTAACTATAGACCCATAAACATCTTATCAAACTTTGCTAAGGTTCTTGAACATATATTGTTTACTAAAATCTACATTAATGTTCAATCATACATATCTGAACAGCAACACGGATTCATAGCTGCAAGATCAACTGTCTCAAACTTGACAAATATTACTCAATTCAGTTCATCGGCAATTGACCATCGCAAGCAAGTTGATGTTATTTATACAGATTTTTCAAGAGCATTTGACTCTATCGACCACAATTTGCTTCTTGCGAAACTGGACTATATTGGTTTCTGCCCTTCACTTCTAAGGTTAATGTCTTCTTACCTCAACAACAGATCTGGTTATGTATTTTATAATGGGTTTTCATCTGAGCACTTTCTTATACCCTCTGGGGCACCGCAGGGATCAAACCTTGGTCCCTTATTATTTAACATTTTTTTGAATGATCTGCTTCTGAAATGAAACTGTGAGTTACTGGCATATGCAGATGATCTAAAAATATATAGCGTAATTAATACAGAATGGATTACGTAAAACTGCAGGCCAATCTTTCCCTTATTGATGAATGGTGTAAACAGAACAGAATCTCCCTGAATATTGCCAAGTGTTCAGTTGTATCTTACACTAGATGTATTTCTCCAGTATTTTTTAACTATTCTCTAAGCACAGAATCTATTATCAGAAAATTTGAAGTATCGGACTTGGGTGTGTTTTTTGATTCACAGCTTACTTTTTCTCAACATGTAATAACGCTTTGCTTGTCAGCGTCCAGATCTTTAGGTTTTGCTATAAGATCATCACAGTAAGTCTTTCCATAATATATCTGCAATTAAAACTGTTTATTATGCTACTGTACGTAGTAAACTGGAATATGCATCCCTGGTATGGTTTCCCTACTACATTAATCAACAACTTTCTGTTGAAAGAATACAGAGAAAATTTCTCAAATATTTGTCTTTTAAGATCAGTGGTGTGTACCCTGAAAGGAATGTAGATTACATTAGTTTGTTAAATCATCATAATGTTGAAAGTTTATCTCACCGCCGTGAGCGATGTAGTGCCACATTCATGCTTAAATTGCTACAAAACAAAATTGATTCTCCATCCTTGCTTGCTGCGGTTAATTTTAATGTCCCGGCGCATAGTACTAGATATGGTGCTATAACTAATACACCAAGGGCTAGGACGAACATTATGATCAAGTCTCCAATTTACGTTATGTCAAAGAACTTTAATGTCTTCTATTCCGATTACTTGGAACTGTAAGTTATTTATGTTTGTTAGTACTAAGGTTTTTGTATTCTTGTATTGCTATTTTGCTCGTTTGTTTATTCTTTGTAGCAATTAGGATACTGCACATGTATTTTTTCTTTTGTATTAAGTTGTCCTGTAATTGGCTTTCGCTGTTGGACGAATAAACGTATTATTATTATTATTTACAAAAATCTTATATATATATATATATATGTATGTTATCTTACAGCTGCCTAAGCTAGTGGAATTTTCTCTAATCAGTTTGCATGTTCTATTGACAGAATATGATCTGGACGTGGTTGTTTAAATTATATTAATTGCTTTTAAGATCGACAATTTTAAAATAAACTATTAGAGCTAAACGTTTTTGCTATTACCCTGTCATTTTGATTTTTTTTTAATTTCCTGTTGTGTTAGTTTAAATAGTTTTACAATTTATTTAATTAGACTGATTGATTTAAATTTCACGGAAGATAAATACTTCGAGCATTCCGAAACACTTTTTGATTGGTTTCTTAAAATAACAATAAAAAATTAGTAGCTATGGCTTTTTAATTTATTTCCTTTATTAAAAATCTTTACTCTAGCATAGACATAAAAAATCAGGTTGTAAACAAATTTTTTAGTAAAACTTCCTCTATTTTAGCTAATAAATGCAGTTTCCGTTATTATTTTCAACAAATTTCACATTTTGTAGGTAATGAAGAAATGTTTTCAAGGAGATTCCACCGTCAGAGTTTGACTTTCCAAACGACTACAAATATTTTTTCTTTCATTTTATGCCAACTTTTTGCAAATCACTGTATAAATTAGAAAATAATAAAATGGACCAATCTTCTAGGTTCAATAAGTCAATCCTTATTTTACAATATTTGAGGGAATGAACTAATTGTAAGTAAACATAGTCAACTACAATGTAATCTCAGAACTCAACAGAGGGCATTTGGAACGATAGAAGTGTGGTGCAAGAAGGAGAACCTTGGAGTAAAGCCCGTCAAAATAACACTTGTTTCCTTTATCAAAAGAAGAAACCTTGGTGGCTGAAAACCTTCAACTCAAAGTTGTGTATCTTCAATGAACGAGCCTCCTACATTTGTGGAGGGTATTAACGACCACCTACAGAATAGCTGAGAAGACATGGGTACTTAACCTATGGCTACTTACTCTGGTGTCCTATGGTCACATAGTAGCATACGATAATTAAGTTCTCGAGAATTCAGGCACGCCTATGCACAACTAGAGCCATAAAAAATTCCCAACGACTGCTATGGAACCATGCTACATTTATTGCCAACTAACACCTCAACGTAGAAGTAAGAATGGAAACATACAGATTGAAAGGCAATAGTTCGAGAAATATCAACACAGAAGTAGTACTAGCGTATAACAATTTCCAAGATCTCCAATGATGTACCCTTCAATGTAACAGAAAATAACTCAAATCAAAAACTTACCATCTGAAAAATCGCAGTGCTATTAATGCAAAAAATCCTGCTTGCAGGCTAAATTAATTAATCAATTAAACAGTGTCGATAAAAATTTGCTGTAGATGTGACGAAGAGTATACAATTTTGGCTCTTCTTCCTATAATATAGAATAGAAAAGGTCTCTAGAACACTGTGTTATGGAGCATTGGAATCGATTTTCCATCTTAAGACATGTAAGGTAATAGCACGAAAAGATGCTGAATCTTTCATCTATCTAGCAGGGGTTATTATTTTATTTATATTGAAGTTGGTGACTCGAAATTCATAGTAATTAAACGTATATATCTTCATTTAATAATTAGATGTAATTGTTAGAGATATTTACGTGATCTATTTATCTACGTTTAATTTATTGTTTTATATGAGATGTTTCTTGCACATTGCCAAACTGCTTTTGCTAAGGGAGATACTAGAATTCCAAGAAAAGCATTTACTGTTAACTACTCTGAATCAAAATCGATATGTCATTAACATACAATGTGAAATACACATTTTGCAAAGTGATAGAGGAATGTCGGTAAGCAACGGGGTTGGATATTCCTATCTTTGAAAGTTGAAAATGTAAACTAAATTACTGTAGGATTACGGTATTGTATCCACATAAATTGAATTTTGACCTGCAGATAAGCCTAAAGCAATTTCTTTACAAAATGTTAAGCTGTGTACAATGCTTCCTTCAGATTCTTGAAAATAAAATAACATTGTTTAATTCAGAATACCAGAACTAGTAAAAACGTAGTCAAAATAGAGGTTCTTTCCTTTTATACTGCTTCCCAGTCATTTGCTTAGTCAACTTTCTTGAAATTTAAATATAAATCGGAAGAATGGGTTTAACATTCTTCTCTAACACAAATTAATTTTGAATTTGAAGTTGTTGATAATTCTGTCCTAGTATTTTTTGTTATTAAACTACGATCGAATTTCCCCAACTGCTGTGATATTATTGAAGTTGAGTTTAAACTTGATCAAATTACGCCCTCATAGCGGTAATATTATGTTTAGTTATGCAGATACCGGTCCTTTGATCCATCACACGTGTCCCACGCGCATCGCATCGGAGATTCTCGTCACATGTTATAATTTATGCGACTCGAAAGTTTGTAATACGTTTCGGTTATTTGCACTTTACGTTAAAATTTGGGTGAAAATTGGAAATAAAATTTTGTTGGGGTATTGGCCTCTACCTAGTTCGCCCTCTAAGCATACATATTCATGTGCTAAGAACTAATCAAAATTCCTTGTATATATGGTTTTCATTTCATCGTATTAATTGCTTGTTGCTTGAAAAGTAACTGACGATAATTTTTGATAAAGAAAAATTTGATTCAGTTGGGAAACAAAAAGAATAAACTACTCTAATGGCGTGTATAGGGTCATTCATGATGGTGACCTACTAGACGTTTGTACGTATAACTAAAGATAATTAATTTCTTTGAAATTTTAGAGGACGAGGAGAGTTCGATAATTATCTGGCTTCAACAAGATATAGCACTGCTAGTGTTGAAATAACTCCTTTTCTAAAAGTAACCTTTAACAAGAGTCCTGTCAAACAGATATGTCAGTATACAATATTTGTTTTTTAAAATGAAAACGAATGATGGTCTAGGCATCTCCGAGGCCAAAGAACAGTCCAAACAATCGGTTTTCTGTGGTCAACCAGAGTAAAAGAAGGCCAAAGCTACTTGATCGGCTAACAAGGTCAAGGTCACAGTGTTTTGGGATGTACCCGGCATAATCCACGATGAAAACGGCAAAACGATTAATGGCGAGTATTATGCTGACTTCTTGTAAACGTCCGCATTTGGCTAAGTTGAGAGTTCTGTTTTTCTAAAGGCAACGTACGCGTGCGCACTTGTGTGTCGTCGCCATGGCAAAATTCCATGAGTCCCCAGTGATTATTTTCTATTCTCGAACATATAGAAGTGACTCTTTTGTGGCTATTTCGTAGGGTTGGAGAAATCGTGTCCTTTAGTTGGTATGCAAAAGATAGGAAGACGTTATACTAGGTGTATCGATCTTAAAGGAGACTATGTTTAAAAATAAAATGAACTTTACACATAAAAATGTTTGTTTTGTAAAGGATAGCTATTTATCGTACTTCCCTTGTATTATAGATAAAGATCTCGTTACGGTGAACTGGTCATTTTTGTCGTCCTATGGCCGCCACTGAAGAAATCTGTGTGCTCAAGTGTAGACTTGATCTTGCAGTTATCTCCACTGCATCTACAACACACTTTGTGCCATGGATTACATCCGAAATTAAGCGTGTTTTGGCAGTGTAAATTTTGCATTCATGGTAAATGCAAAACTATAGGTCTTGAGAACTACAGTATGAAGTTTCCATGCATTAGACGATTACTGAAGATTAGTATGCCCTTGCCACATAAGAACTGGAAAACTGGAAAACTTTATCTAAACTATATAAGTTTTAATATCTGAGAAGCTATTGTTGTTGCTTTTGTACAAATGTTTGCCTGCTGTATTTGGGTGCTGGCATCAGCTCTCTTATTTCGAATAATAAGCATTTGGTTAGAAAATCGGCTGATTTTATGAAGCTATTGTGTGCAAATATTTTCTTCATCGATTGCTCTGGTACACCTAGTTTGGTGTCTTCCACTTCTTGTGATCCCTGATACAATTCTTCATTTCTTTTATAGTCTTGACCCATATTTGTCTTATTTTGACGAATTGATCTATCCAAGTCAATTTCGGTCTTATCTTTTCTTTTCTCTTTGTTTTCGCCTGTTTTACCTCCCTACGTTGTCTTTCTGTTGGTAGTCTGTCGAGGTGGCCAAACCATTTTAATTGCTTCCTTTCGGGTTCCTTACATGTTGATACTTGATGTAGCACAGATCAGTTGTCTTCATTCCATATGGGGCCGTGTTTTGTGTTATTTGCAATTCTGTTTAGTACCTTCATCTCAGTTGATAACAGGTCAGTATTAGCTTTGCTACCTGTTAGAGAATTTCATTTCAATTGCAATAGAATTAAACATGTTACAGTATATCTTTGCGTAAGTGTTAGTTGGTAAAATAAGAGAAAGAAAAACGATTTTGAATAGTCTACCTAGCATCGTTTGTTTCGCGCCAAGCCGGAAACAAAGGAAAACAAGAAACACAAACAAAAACAAACGGAAGCCCATCCAGTTTACTTAATTACAAAGCCATCACGTTAAATTGTTATTTGATTTGAGTAACGGATGCAACAGCGAAGAGAGCATCAGACAAATTGTAATTGCTTTTGTTAATTGTTTTCAGGGGCGGCCGGGTCGAAGCCTGCAGGGTGAGCTGAGCGCAGAACCCAGCGCTCGGCCGGCAACATCGATTGCCGACATTACCGGCACGTGTCACGTGACTCCTTCAAAGTCCTGTGATTGGCCGATCGTAGAGACTCTATTTACGCTGCTACTATTACTACAAAAAGTTACTAAACACTAGCTACTACGATGCCATCGTCTTCGATAAGAGAAGTAACCAATCTTATAGGTAATATCCAATCATTATACATACAATTTTGTATTTTCACAATAGAAAACGAATACACAAGATGATAATGTACAAGTAATAGATACGAAGTAGATACCTTTGTAAAGTTTTGGATTTATCGAGTATTTTTAACAGAATAATAACTGATTTTTCAAAATATGTTCTTCAAATATATGGACTTCAACTTAAGTTAGAAATTTTTTTTCTTTCTATGCATAAGATTCTATATGTGTATACGTGTTTATGGAAAGCCTGCGCCAATAATTGCTATAAAGAAATCATTATTAAATTGAACAATAGATTACCAATCTATAGAGGGGAGCAATTGTTGTCTACCGCATCTAATGGCAATTATTGGTAGACGAAGAACTGGAACTTTTTTGATTTCATTCGAAATCTTCCAAACTTTGAAACCTCGAAGTTTTCTTCGAGGATCGATTTTCCAAATAAAATTTTACGACGACTTTCAGAAACTTCTCTAACTTTCATTTTCATTGCCATTATCGATCTAAATGGAACTATTTGAAATTAACCACCGTATTTTGGTCTCAAATACATACATAAGCCGATATGCATCAACTTGTATCCTGTAGTAGAATACGTCGGAATCGGACGATAACAGGGTTCAGTAATGAAAATATACTGCCGTATTGTAACTGAGAAGTACGGAACTGTGATTTTTTTATTTGATATAAAATTGGAAAAAAAATATCTACCTTATTCGAGTTCAAAAGTGTTTACATTGAAATTCAGAGCGAAGCTGTACTTTGGTCGCTAAGAAGAAACATAATTTCCAGTTTTAAGCTATAGATTAATGTATCGGGTGATTCATTAAAGGTTAGCGACCGGCTACATCTCGGTAACCGTTTGTCGTAGAACTTAGAGAAAACACATAACTCGTGTGGTTCGTCTTTAAAAATATTTTCGAAATATGGAAGTTTCCGCAAGATGGTGTAATTTGTTATTTAATTTTTATTTTGTTATTTTTATAAATAATTTATCACTAAAGATGACGAAAAATAAACATAAAAGAAGCTTCTTATAATATTAAGCTAGTTTGGTTAGTGATACTTCGCGATAGCGCATAGGTTAGTGTGGTGGCGGAAGCATACGTTTTATCACACAAAAATCCCTGTAGCTTTAGTGAACGTCAACCAGTTTCCAAAAATTTGGTCTCACTGTGAAGAAAATATCAAGTAGGTTAAGAAGGTAAATAGTAAAGGTAAATAGTAGTGTTTGCTTTGTTGTTTTAAATTGAAACTAAATTTGTTCTATCTATACGACTTTTTGGAATGTAATGGTGCTATAATCAGTCCAGCAAATCGATATCTTTTGTCGTTAGAAAGATATTTCGATTTTTTGTAACTTTTCTTAAGTTTTGGTTCACCTTGTAAACCGTAAATGATGTAATTAAGTGCTTTCTGAAAAGAACTTAAATAAAAAATATATATTTTGTAATGTTTTGCCAATGTGAAATTTCGAAAATTTTAGGAAATTTGTCGAAATTCTAATTTTTTTTCCAAAATTGCAGGTCGTGAATCCGGGAATGTCCCTAGACACTCTTTCGGCAGATGAAAAGATACGTGTTAAGACGTAGAAATAAAAATAACTACTAACCTCAAATCTCGTGACTTTCTATTACATAAACACCAGATTTATGTCCTTCTTCGAACCTCTTTTCTTCACTAATAGACTACTGAACACACTTATAAAAAAGCTTTTAAACTGAAATATTTACTCAGAACTATTTAACTTGGAGGAAATGCCACAACTTGCCTGGACGACAGCCAGACATAAAGTCACAAATAAAATTGGCGTTGTTTTTCGCCATTGTTTAAATACGTTGGCAATTGTTTTATTCCGTCTCATGTTTGTTATGCTACCGCGAAATATTCTTCTTGGCATTCTATTCCTTTTCTAACACTTTTCTACCCCGATGTCTTCCTTTTCATTGGTCCTAAAATCGACACATAATATCCAAATGTTGCAGTGCACCGTATAATTGTTTTTCAAACCATTAGTTTTAATTTCCTTGTCATTGACATTGTTTATTAATTTATTAAATGCATACAAGCAAAGAGAGCAACTAGATAGGAAGATGGAGATCCAATAAAGGATGTTTTGTTGGATGTCTTTCTTCATGTCGGGTCTTCTGTTAAACATTGTCCAGAAGTATATAAAATTTTCCACTTCTTTAAAAATATACCTACCTTCATCGGTCCTTATCGTTAATTTGCCATAAATTTCTAGATCACTAAGCCATAAATTTGATTTTCTTTTAATTTCACATGAGCCCGTTTTCTTAGCTGCATTTCTAGTCTATCCTACTGTAATTCTTATTTGCTTCTTGTTATTAACACACCATCGCTGAAAGCTTGACCTGTTAATCTTTGCTTCACGCATTACCATTAGTTAGTCAATCGTTTAGTTTCTTCTGGCCACATTGGAGAAGGCGAATTGTTTTGGACCATTGAACCACACAAAATGTACCTTAAGGCAGTGATATTGATATTTCTTTCATCCCGCGCTCACTTCTTGGCCTGCATATGATATTCATATTGAGCCGCAGATTGGATATAATTGTGATCTTTTAATTTCATCATAAGCTTGTCTGAAGTAGATGAAGATTACAGAGGTATATTTATTATGTTGGTAGCTTTCAGCTCGGTTCTCCTTTAAAATGAATATCTGTTCGACTATTGATCGCACTTTCCTAAACTCACCCTGATATTCTCCCAGCTCCTTTTCTATTTTTAATGTTAACTTATTCTTTATATATATATATTGCAAGTATGTTGCAAGCTACCTTAAGTAAAACTATTCCTCTCTTTGTAATTCGTTAATTCCATTTTGTTACCTTTCTTATGCACTGAATGTAATATTGCTTCATTTCAAGCTTTTGGTACTTTTCCTTTAACTTATACTTCCTGTATGAGATTTTGTAGATAGACTTCAACATTCGTTTCGTCATTCCCGAGGCTTCTATTATTTCTAAAATTCTTAGTTATATCTCTTACCTCTTTTGCGGTCGGTGCTCCTTCGTCATCTGTGTATCAGCTCCTTTTCCCTCGTCAGTACTTTCTCCAGTCTTTCCTTCATCTCCATTTAATAATCCTTTAAAATATTTTTGTCATAAGTACAAAATTTTATCCTCTTCTCCTATGATTTCTCCATTTCTGATTTTATAAGCAACTGTTTCGGCTTAGGACACCACCATTGCCCCTTTTCTATTACCCCTTTGTAAACCTCCTTTACTTTATTCTCATTAAAATCCTCTTATATTTCTTTAATTTTATTTCCTCTCAGTTTTTTTAGATTCTTTTCCTTTGGTGCTCATATTCTTTCCTCCGTCAATCAAGAAAAAATATATTAACGAAAATTATGGAAGTTGAAAAACTTAACGTTATCAAACCCATAATAATTGTATCTAAATGCTTAAATTATTACTTACAAAATATCAAATAGAAATAAATTGGACTTGCGTAGGTCATATGTTAAAACATTTAGAATATTCTAAAAACAAAGCATACATATTTGTTTCGACAGGTTAATCGGCCATTGCACTTTTCTGAATTGATTGCAGTTGTACCATTCTGTTCAATTTTTCGAGAAAGTCGCTTAAATAGGACAAACTGGCACACAATACCATCTACTTTATATTTAAAGAAATAAAGCAAACACTATTATTTGCTTTCTTCACTTACCAGACATTCTCTTCTTAATAAGCACAATTTTTTGAAAATTGGTTGACATTCACTAAGGACCTTTGTGTATTCTCCCACCATTTTATAATAGACGCAATCGCAAGTACGTTTATTTTTGGCCCTCCTTAACAATTAATAGTTATTTTCAAAGATAAAGAAAGCTTAAATAATTTCATAGCCACATCTAACAGTATCATTTTGCATTAAGTTCTACTGCAAAAGGTTACCGAGATTTGGACAGTCAGCACCCGGAATTAATTACCCGGTATGTTACAGATTAGAAATAGTGCTACTACTCACACGAATATCAGACAATCATTTTAAACGAGGTTAGTTTGTAACATAAGAATTTCCAAAGCTAACACATGCTTTTTATTTACAACCAGAATTAGTGCTAAGTATCAAAGAGGCTCGCTTTAAATTTCAATGAAGAAGTTGTAAAATTTTACCGCTTTAATGTTAAGAATACTGACGATAAAGAAACGTATATAATTAATGATAGTTAAGTGAATTAATTACAAAAATTACTCATCGTACGCGACCGTCTATTAAAATTTTGATGGTCGACGCGATGTTGGTATATCATAATGAAATCTGCGCTTTTCGGTTTCCTTGTCAGAAAAGGTAGATTTTAGTATGGCGGCCGCATGTAAGCCAATGGAAAACAAAAACAAATTGTTTGGTGTTATTAGACAATATTATCTCTATAAAATTTAGAGAAAATGTAGCTTAATGTAGCCCAATAACAGAGAAAAAAAAAACTATTCAAATCGTACTCACATGTAATGCGCCTACGTCTTATTCACGAACGTAATCATAATTTGTAGCAATTCATCCACCTCATCTCGTATCACAGAATTCAATGTTCGACGTAAGTATAGTTGTATACAGCTCAGAACTGCCGTATGTGCTCGCTGATTTTTCAATGTTGTTTGCAAAAAGAAATGAAGAAAAAGATTTAAGTGTGTGCATATTCCATCCTATATATTAATAATAATTAAATTCAAAAAAAAAAAACGCATCATGTTCGTCATTTTTTAAAACGTGTTTTAGGACATTTTCGATAACGTCATTTAACGAAAAAACGAACGCACACTTATAAGAAAGGTAAATAAATTAAAATTAAACAGAAAATTCTATAACTTAGACAATTACATCACGATTTGTATGTTATAGATAAGTGTGAATATAGAATATTATAACGTAAAAAATAAATAAACCTGCACAATTCTTGTATAGCACATTTACATGACAAAATATAGAGAAAAAAGAGTTGAATTAAATGACGATCTTTTCTAGAACAGCAAATAATCGAGGAAATAGAAAAGAATGAACAAAGGAATCGATTAGGATTTTCCAAACTTTTTTGAGTACACGTGAACAACTGACTAAAAAGTTTAAGCTAATCTTGTAAATGTATAGAACAATAATTAAGCTATTTTAAGCTATCTTAATAGTATATCTAGTGTATAATTCACTAAGCGATTGCTACTGTAGCAGAAAATTATTTCCCTTTCTAAATTTCATCAAGAAAACCAAGCAGATAATTTTTTTGCTACAGTAACGACCATGAAGGTATAACTAAAATGAAAAGATCCGATGTTTATCTTTAAAATTTCATACCATTTTTTACTATAACAATCCAAGTATGTTTGTACACGAAGTAAAAGTATAAAGAAATCTTTTAGAAATGTTTAGCTTCGTTAGGAGAACAAATAGCTTAAGCAAAAAAGTAGAAGCTTCATATAGCTTGTGTCATACGTGAAGGTGTTTAAGTTGTGGATCTGGGAACTTGTTTTGACTACGACTTTGGTAGGTAGCGATTGTGAAAAATGAAGTATGAATTAAAAATTCATATACACGACCTTCTAATTCTCCAGTAACACTTAGAGATATTAATTTGTTTGTATATAGTTTATTGTCTAGACGATAGCCTGAACTTTATAATTTCAGATACATATGTACCAGTACCTACCAAGATTTACATGTTTTGATTGTATAATGGAGAATTCCTTACGCTGCCATTTTATCCTTCATTCTGTCACATTCACATATCTTCCAAAACTGAACTCAACATATCATTTTCATGCTTGAACTCGTCATTGACCCGAAAAAAAAACAATTTGTCTTCGGTTAGTAGATGTAACATTGTGTATTACAAATCGAATGATCGCTATGGTTTAGCCAATATATTCTATAATATTAGAGCCTCTAGATATATATTTTCAAGAACATAATATCATGTACCCATACCACATATCAGAAATAAAAAAGAAAAAGAAGAAGCATTATATACATACATAAAAAAATAAATATACAGCTCATACGTAGCTCTAATTGCAATAATTTACGGCCAAATTTTGCTTACAACATTCTTTACTGGTATGTACGCGATATTTTCTCAGTAAATAATAAAGACATATCTTCCTTTTCCAATACAATAACATTACAAAAGCCAATAACTAGTCACCTCTTCGTGCTTTTATAAGGTCATGTATTCAAGGTTACCGATTTAGCCATTCCTTCAATAAGCGGAAATGGGAATAAGATATTCTTTTGGTAGATCTAAAATTTATGTAAATGATTATAATGCTCTCCAATTTCTAATCCTGTATACTTGACCAAGAAATCAATAGAAGGAACCGTTAATGTATAAAATATACAAATGCCATAGATTAAAAAATTGCAAAAAAAATGAAAAATGATATGTCCGTGTGTGTTCTTAATGGAGTACTGAAGATGTTTCTTTAATAAAAAAATTCTATGAAAATTGTCTTTTAATTTGTTCAAATTCACAGTCGGTGCAAGAATATTGTGAGGAAATAAAGGTAAGTGCTTCTTTTGTTATTTCCTGTCATGAAATTTATAAGAAACGGCGTATATAAACGTATTCTGAGTATTCTTGGAGCCATCTATTAAAGGAAACGCTATTTTGCAGACTCAATGCGAAAGTAAATTATATTCATAGCTTAATTTAAGCCTATTTTATATAGTAACTATTGGATGCGCGTGTTTCTTATATAATATGTATATAAAAAAATCAATTTAATAAACAAAATGGAATAAATAAATTTTTGTCCAAGAAATCGATTTCGTGGCGTTGCTATTAACAGGCAGCGTGGCCGAGTGGTCTAAGGCGCTGGTTTTAGGCACCAGTCCGAAAGGGCGTGGGTTCGAATCCCACCGCTGTCAGAGGCTTTTTTTTATTTGAATATTTCTGGAAGTGTTGACTGAGTCAGTCAAACATATCCTCTTCAAAACTCTCTAGTATTTAAAACAAAACAAAATCTTTTGGAAATAACTTAGTTGTTACACAATACGCAGTTCTTACTTAAAACTAGGGGGTTATAGAACACATCGGAAAATGCCTAGAAACAATAACCAAAAAATAATGCTAAGATAGCTTAGCTTCTTCATGGTATTGATGGAATAATTAGTACTTTTCATATCTCAGAGATATGAAAAGTACTCTCGAAATCACGCCGATGACGCTGGGTAGGCAGAAACATGTTCGTGTGTTAGTGTATTTTTCTCTCTCTCCTTTTATTGCATTTGCCGTGAATTATTCCATCAATAACATGAGGAAGCTAAGCTATCTTAGCATTATTTTTTAGGGGGTTATAGTTTTAAAGGACGTATGGTATATAAGTGGAAACTAAATAGCAGTTACTCATCACTACTCATCAATTTATACATGTAAAATGAGTTCTTAGAATATGTTCAGAAAATTATCAATTACGGCAAGTTATTGTAAAAGTTAGTGCATTTGACAACTTACAATATTTTGCTTGAGTAGTTTACCAGGGGTATCTTCCTTATGGTATAGACGCTATTTTTTAATATCTAAGCTCACGTCAGTTTAATGTTATCTTCTTTGGGGTGAAATTGTTCACCGTTATGGAGTTACTTTGCCGTAAGTACATACATTACGATGGGGTAGTAATTGGTACGCTTTTAAATCACGGTCGCCATGTGAGGAAAATCGAAGGTCAAGCGGTAGAAACCTCATTTTTCAATAATGGAACAAATGGGGTTCCTCCTCTCAGCTCAAGTGATTTCAGACAGTTAACGAAAAGTTGGCGGATGCGTTGTATGGTTCCTCAAACGATTTACCAGGCGTAGATTGGGTTGGCTGGTAATATTTTCAACTCCGTCGAAATAATTTTTTCAAGTTGATTTCGGTTGATAGAAGTTAATATATCATAAAGGAGCCAAGTTCCAATTTGGTTGTGGTGATCATACCACTATCAATTTTCGTATGTAACAAGCAAACGATGAACTTGGGTGGCTTTGGAAAGTAGGCTGTTTGTAACACAATTACCTCATATTTCGCTATAATATTGATTGCATTCGTAATGGTTGATATGTAATTTACATATAGAAATTTCATTAATGTCTAACAATTATAAATAAATATTGTTTATGATCAATGTAACCCCGTTTGTCGGAATACAGTCTAATCCTTCCTGGCGGTGGAGGAAATCTATTGTGCAGAGTGAAGTGATATTCAGAGTGCAAGAGAGAGCGAATGTATCTCGGTTAATGCATTTACAGAAAGAATTATACCGTTTGATAAACAAAATTTACCGGAGATTATTTTAAAGGGTAGCATAGAACGTATAAGATACACACTAACAACCCTCGAAAGACACCAACGCGACAATCATGTCAGTATTTTGCGTACTGGCGTCCCCTATAGTACCGCCTGATGTTTTTACTGCGCATCTAATCCTTAACCGCCAAGAAAGACTAGACGGATTGTATATTATACCATTAGTATTTCTTTAACGAGTCATAGAGTGTGGTACATCCATCTTAAATTTTCCTATCAACCGTACATACAGCTTTTACCTGGCATGCTTTTTATCTATGCTTAAGAAAATAGCTATTTTCAGGGTTTCTCCAGCGATTATGAACTTCGAATTTAACATTTTTCTGAACGTCTTCTTAGTCAGCACTCAAGCCCGCATAACTTTGCCAATTTAAACGTATGCCCATATTTGACAATAAGGAATAAAGAGCAGAACGACGACGTCTCGGTGGCAGAACTGTTAGGGTACTTAACTTACAATCTGAACGACGCATCTTCAAATTTGGTGGGCATGGTTGGTTTCTAATTACGACTAAAAATCAGAATATGTTTTCTTTCGCCCCGTGTCAGTTTGTTTGGTACGTTAGAAATCCGTAGCGAAAATTGGAACGTCTCTCGATTTGGTAAAATTCTTGTAGGGTTGGCTAATGATCACAGTAGTCGACGCCTAGAGATTCCATAAACTAACGATTCCCCCAGTAATACAATAGCAACTATGGTACATATAGAAAAATTCTGGGAGAGCGAACCCGTGCATTTTTAGAATGCGTTTATTTAATCCAACAAAAAATTTTTCTCGGTGTAAACTATTTAATTGCATATCCCTTTCTTCGAACAGCTTGTATATAATTATAATTTTATAAAATCACTGTAAACGCCCAATAAAATTTAAAAAAATTAATAAATTTTATAAGTATAAATTTATAGACCTACGGAATAAGCATTAGTATCGTCTATTTGATTCGTAACTGTGGGAACTGAACCGTGAACAAGTAATTTGAACGAGTGGTCAATATAATATATAATTTACTCATTTAAAGCAAGCATTGTTGTTTCCTGTTTACATCTTCCCCAATTCTATAAGCAAGCAACGCCGTACGGAATCTCAACCAAAAGCACAAACAACGTCCAATGTCAAAGAACTTCTTCCTTCTTCATTATTTATGAACAAGGGCCTGGTAGTGTTCACCTATCCGCCGTAGGAGCGCGCCATAGTCCGACAACAAAAAGGAGCGGGTATTCAAGTTATTTTGGTCCGGAGTGCAGCAACAGCAGCTTCACTTCTTGTTCTTTCAATCAGTTTTCATGCTAACGACGTCGAGGCTGTATCCCTGTACGGCAAGAACGAAACGCCACGTGAACGACGCGCGAAAGAAAATATACAAATACGACTGTCGCGTACGAATGATAAAAGATGATCGATTAACCAACGCCAACGACCAAGTGCGGATCGAATCGATGAATTGATCTGTTTGTGTGAATGTCACGATTTCATTTTAATTATTAAGAGGGCGGCTTAATGCTTTTGAGAACATTTGGCAGTAGTTGTAATCGTAGTTCTAATGCGCTTTCGAAAAATGTGTCTTTTGACTCGGACGATACTGCTTCTCATGCTGATTACTCTTTCAAATGCCGGAAGACATCGACATCATCATGGAGGTGGAAAACAAGGTAATTTAAAGATTGAGAAGCATTTGATATCGAAAAATTAACCATCACATTGTATTTATCTGAAGTGATATTTAACGTCAAATATCACAAAGCACGTTTAACAAACATTACTATTTGTTCTTTGTAAGTATATTTACTTTAATACTAGCCAGTGACTTAAGAATATCTATTGCCCTATTATTGGAGAAACGACAAAACAGGAAATTAGTATTGTTTTTTTTCTTGTTTATAAATATAGATACTTTCAAATTTCTGGCATGTCCTAAGTCATTAAATGTTGCTCCACTGTACTAGTTGTAATCCTGGGGGTTCAAACAGTAGATATGTAAGGTATACTGTGTACAAATTGTACGACTGACCAGATTCTACCACTGCATTTTTCTGTGGTAGCCTTTGTTTATTACCAATTAACTGCAAATACCGTAAAGATTTTAAACTAAACAAAAAATTAAAAAATTGACACCTTAAAAAGTTTTAATCTATTTGGTAATAAATTTATATGAAGTATATACCTGTTTTCACGATAGAACTGTTCTAATAACTCTTTTAATGCATGAACTAGAAAATGCAAATGGCAAGTTAGTTGGGTAAAGTGTACGCTCATAAATATTAATTTTGGGTTGTGAGGAAATTACTGAGTTCCAACCCTAGTTTAGCTAGAATTGGATAAATACAATTGCAAAGCACTTTTCATGCAGATATAGTATGCAACGATTGAAAAAATCTAGAATATTTCTTTTATGAGTAACCAACATAAATTGATGTGCCATTGTTATTGTTGGTACTATTAACCTATTCGTTGGCAAGTTCCGTATAAAGAAACACAGATTTTATGGATTCATTGCGAATCTACCTTTCAGTAGGTCGGTTCTATAGCAGTTTTATTGCATTTTTATAATTTATTTTGTTTTTACTCAATTTTTCTCTACGCCCAGATTAAAAATGTACGAATTATATCAAGCATAGATAAAAAATCTGCGCTGTTTATAGCATTCGATGCTTTTGCTGATTTATTTTCAATAGCTAATAGAAAGTGCTACTATGCTGTTTACAATTATGCAACATCTCCGAACCATCTAACTAATTAAGTAATTTACTCAATAGATTTTTATTTCTTTTCAACAATTTAACATTCACAAAGATATCATTCTATTGAATTGTTGAGTTCAAGTGAAAAAATGGCGAATTTAAACTGAGTTAGCAACAATGTTCCAAAAAACAAGTTTCAAGAGTGGCTGGAATAACAGCCAGTTGGGAGTGATAAATTGTAAGATGAAAAACAGTATAAGCTAGGGTCTTTTATGGTTTCCTGACTAACCATCGTTGATGCCACTGCATTAACATTAATTTCATATTTAGTTGGTATTTGGCAGTTAATCAGGAGTGTTCATTATTCTTACTTTCATAACTTTGCTGTAGTTTTGCGAAGAAAAAATGTCGGATTGTAAATGTGAAAATGGGAATGCCGACTAAGGATTGGGATATCGCAAAAGAATCCTTGGCCACTGGTAAAATATGAAAAACTGATAAATGTTGCGCGGAAATTAAATCCATTTATGGCCACAAACATGACCTATAATTCTATTCATTACTTCAAGACCTGGTGATTTCGTTTTTAGGAAGCTGCTTATAAAGTGTAGGTGGCCCAAATATTGAAAAATTTATGATAAACAACTGCAGGCAGCTAACATATTAGAACATTACTCTAGGATGCATTATAATCCATGAGTTTGTAATGGTCTAACTCACTTCAAACCCCATAAGCCAAACGTGCAGACCCATTAGCCAGCTACACCTAAGATTTTACAATACAGCCCTAAAATTGATAACTGAAAAGCTACTCAGTTTTTCCAATTTCTCTACTGCATTCTTGGATTGACTATGTTTATCAGCTCATTACTTCTGTTCTTCTACTCGCATCCACGTAGCATATTCAATTAGATCGTGATTCTATGTTGATATGAATGATTGATTTCATACACAAAATATTACCTAAGTTTTGAAATTGATAGTTATCTAAAGCAATTTAATTCGTTTTCATGTAATTACATACTGTTGCTTTTAAAGTTCATTTGAATAAATGATTTATTACTAATTCCTCGGATAATCTTAAACAGCGAGTGCTATTAATCTTCATACGCACAGATTGGCACTATTAATGAAATAACAGATTGATGATGAAAGAGAAACCCAAGAATATAATCGAAGTGTTTAAATAAAACCTGAAAGCGAAGTTTGATACGTAAATGTTGCAGTTCTTATATTAATATATCATGAGGACAATAACAATGCGAGGTAATATTTCTCATGAAATCTGTAATTGTGGTTTGCGTTACGCGATGAATACGCTTACAATATTGATGGGCCCTGGAAGATATACAAAATGAACGAACCTTTCAAATTTATACTGTCGAATATATTCCCGAAATAGTATCTTCAAAAGCCTATTCGTGTATTTACCCTAAAGAAACTAGTTATATGTAAACTGTTCTTTTACAGCAATATTTCAATTTAATTTATTCCTAAATAGCATAAGTTTTACGGATATTATTCCTAGTATCTTAATACAGGTGCGCGTTGTATCATTTCTACACATATACGAAACAGGTTTGTTGGTATAGTTAGGAAGATATGGGCTTCACATAGATGGTTATAAATTGGTCATCAATAAATTTTATTACAAACAGTTTTTCTAAAAGACATGCCTACAATAAGCAGTAGACTCATCCGACATGAGGTAAGATAAACTATTTTATGTAATAATTATTCTATTAAACCTTTGACTGTACTATCGTACTACACACGTTATATCCAAACTATTTCTACATAAATGTCTTGAACTATGGAAATTTCGTTTATTGTTACTCATTATCTTCGAAATTTACCTTTAGCGAAACCATTAATCCGTATCTTCGAGGGTTTCCAACCTAACACCGATGCAAGTATTTTTTTTTCAAATTAAATTTTATTTTTCAACATTTCCTCCTTGTAAGTTCCTACACTTTTTCCCATCCATACTCTCATTCTTTTAATCCGACTGAATAGTAGTTGGAATGTTGCTTTGCAGAATAGATGTTTAGAGAGCTGAATGATAATCCATACGCTGTTTAATTGGAGTACATTTTGTATCTAGATTTTGATTCGTTGTTAGTTAATGTATTCATTAACTAGCTGTCCATTTGAAATTACCCGAACATGTTTATTTGGAAGAGCTGAGAAAATGGTTCCAGAAATATCTTTTGTGGCTGTTGTTTTACATTATTTCCCATTACCTTTTTTTGTTCAATAGTATATAAAGCCTTGATTTTATAGCATAATGCCTATAAACTGGGATTACTTAGCGTCAACATTTATGTGTTAAAATTATATCCTATTTAGAAGATCTAGGAAGCAACACAATATACCTGTTCATTCCAGGGTGAGCAGCATTATAAATGATTTTATAAAATTTCTAGAACAGGCTTAATTGTAATTTTATCCTGGTTAAGTAAAAAACAAATTATTAGTTTCGTATAAATTATGACAATAAGTCATCAAACACAACTAATGTTAGTGATAATAAGTGGCAAACAAAATTTTAAAAAACTGTTAACAGTAATAATAATAATAAGGGACAATCTATTGAAAATCCAGGTATGCAGTCTGTTTCTGGATAGTTAAGTTAAAAACTGTTTTATTCAAACCTCAATATTTCGTCCTTTATTCCGAACTTCCTCAAGAGTTAAAAATGAGAGTTAAGCGTTAACGAACATCTTCAAATAGAATTGCAGAAAGAACTATTTAAAATTGACAATACATTTAAAGTATATTACACAAGTACATTTCAAATTAATTAATTAAGAATATTTAAAAATGTTAAGACGGCAAAACTGATTTGATCGAAAAAATTAGCTTTACTTGGTTAAATCAGTTTTGTCGTCTTAAATAAATGTTTAAAATACATTCGTGTAATGTACTTTAAATGTATTGTCGTTGCTTTTCCTGCAATATTCTACCATTTAGGATGTTCGTTAACGCTTAACTCTTATTTTTAATTTTTGAGCAAGTTCTGAATAAAGGACCAAATGTTGAGTTTTGAATAAAAAACTTAACCATCCAGAAACAGACCACAATCCGGATTTTCAATTTCTAATTCCTTTTCAATGAGTACAACCAAATATTTTCCTGCTGCTTTCTCCTAATAATAAAAATAATAAGAAGAATCTGAAGGTTTTTGTATTTTCATCAATAAAAGTGTTGATTCAAGTGTAGATGTTACATCAGTTATTCAATGCTTGCATTTTTTTACTTTCTTTATTACATAGCTTTTTTATTGATGTAGTGAACAAATATCAATTCAAGAATTCGGAAAATCGCAGTATAATATACTTAAAATAAACTATTAAATCTAAGATCTAGTGAAGACAAATTCGTTTGGTTGAAAAAAAGTTGCGTACTTAATTGCAGAAATTATATTTTTATAAAAATGATACTAGGTAAAGCAGAAGTTATTAACATTCCAGGTTTTTCAATTTATATTATCGTAATTTTGGGTATAGGTTCGTTCGTATTTTTTAAAACACTCTACTTCCGAGAGATTTCTAGAATTCTAAATATCTGAATAACTATTTCTCAGAAAAGTTCGGCATTCTGTGTACTAAAGTGTCTATTCTCTGCACAGCAGGTCAGGAATCCGTAGGGAACCTTGAGTCATAGAATAACTCGGTAATTATGTAGAGGTTTATTGTGTATTATAAATTTACCTACCTACTTATCTTTTAAGCTTAAATGTAACTATGTAACTTTGTACATGTTCTTTTTAAATTTGAAATAAGATGTAAATTGAGTATATTTGTTCAGTATTAAAAAAACATCTTCAACAACAAATATAATTCTATCCATTTCCAACCATCGCTGTATTGAACAAATTTAAAATGGGTTGGTTAAGGTCGAAATTCTGTATTAGTTACGCTGTGGTTGAAATGAAGCCGTTGCGGATCCTTTCATGAAGCTAGTGTAATATATTGTAATGATTTTATAATTCCAAAGAGTGCGTATTCATCTTACTTACATTTGCAATTGAGGTTGTATTAATTTTTAATTGTTTGTAGTTGCAAGTTTGCGAGACGAAACAGTGCCGTTGATCTCTTCCCTCCATTTTCCCCCAAATTAATTTTACGACCTCTCTTTTTTTTTAAACTAATTTATATAATCCTTGGGATGATAACATACTTCAAATAATATATAATTTGTTCGCGAGATGTTTACAAAAATTTTAAGATTGTGTAAACCTTTATACCCCGAAATCAGCTCCATCAGTTTTTCATTTTTTCAGTTTTCAAAGTTTCATGTATATCTGAATTTTCGGGTTTCCGGTGTTCCCTTCTAATTAATCATAAATAAATCGAGATACGTACATACGATTTCATTCCAGATTTTGTCATGAAACTCTTATAATAGTATGTAGTTAGTCAACTACCAACAGAGTAACCAGAAAATATGAACTCCGTCCATAGAGAGAACAACTACATCAAAACGTTATAAATAGACTGCTGACGGAGAGCAATTTTTCGTGATTCTGTATGTGTACAAATAAATAGAAACCAAGATTTTACTACCATCAAACCTTTTTCCCGATGAAGCAATTTTCAAACGTGTGACGGCGCCTAATTCCTCACTACATTATAATGAAATATGACCGAGACAGGTGGTTACAATGTTAAAAAATTCTACGGGAGGTTGAAACACTCCTCATGAATTGGAAAATTTTAGTAGGGTTATCTAATGGTGTTAACCTACGTTTCGCCCAAACAAAATAACAACAACAAGAGACCAACAATAGCCAAAAACAGAAAAATTGGATCTTCCAAGCAATATGTGGCACCAATTCATATAATGCATGGTGCAGTATAATCTATCGACTATGATTTTTTAGGTTTTAGTTTCTTAGTAGGCATTCAGTAAATAGATTTAGTTTAATAAAAAATTAAATATTCGTTGTTGTAAGTTGTAGGAATTAGGGTACCTATGATAAATATGTCGAAGTATAGAGGTCGCTCTATTTATTATAAACAAGGTTTTAGGGATTAGCAAGGGAATGTATTATTATTATTGTTATTATTTATCGAATTATATCCAGTTTAGTAATTTATTTACAATACTCTATACAGTGTCCGCCAAAAAGCCTGCACCGTTTTCAAATGTACAAAAATGTCATTATTGGGTCAAATATGAACAAATATCAAAGCTGTTCGTATCGACCGAGAGATTTCAAGTTCAAAAAATGCCAACTTGTTTTTTCACATTTAGTTAAAAATATACGCTGTGTATGTTTTCAGTAAATTTTCTTCGTCAAGATCGGTTGCAAATCGAGGGTTCGTCTTAAAAAGAGAAAATTTTTAAATGATATATATGTAAACAACACATTGATGTTTGATGATGAGGACCATTCGTGGCCTCGAAACGGCCGTCCCGAATCAATTATTATACAATTAATTAAACTTGTGTGGTACGGCGGTTGCCGATACCTATATCATGTTTACCATTCTACGCCACAGTCCTTGCTATCATTATTAACATTTAGGTATTGATACGACGGGTCAAATATTTTGGAACACTTTTAGGTTTCTAGTGATGTATTTTTACCGGACATTGTATAACGACAGGCCGTATGCAATATGCTAGTGAGATATACCCTCTCTGTACTAGGTATTTACTTTGATTAATATTGTCATGAAATATAAGAAATTTCATAACACATGCGAAACAGAATTTTTTTTAAAGGTATTCCAAAAGTACATTAACATTTAGGATCTTTTATTTTAACAATAGGATAAGAAATAAGCCGTTATGTAAAATCTCCATTCACAAGCGGCATAAGCTTCCAAGCCCACGAAGATGATTCACCCTGTATTTGTAATTTTATCCTCAGGTAAAGAATTAAACGTATTATTTTATGCGAAACAAAACATCTAGACGACAGCAGCTTGATTATTAAACTGCAACACTACAGTACTGAGTACTTCATTTTTAAAACGGGATTTAGTTAACGAAAACCGCGTTTGACACTATTTATATGTTAAACAGGATGATATAAAAAATAAAACGATGACACGTCTTCTCTAATTAAAGGCTGATCGCTTTAATTAATTAATTATAGCAGACCTTAAAATAAATACGACATACACAGATGCGGTGCAATTAGTTAACATGAGTCTGCTGTTTCTGAATTATATATGGAGGCCAGCTCGCAGCAAGGGAAAAAGGACGGTAATTAAGTGGGTAAATAATTATTGGTAGTAGTGACGGTGGTGTTTCAGATTTGTCGGTGGAATGAGGTCAAGTTCTTTCGGTTGTATCACGGCCTCTGCCGCAATATCCTCTCCAAAGTTTTAGACGGTAGTATTCTGTAGTCCTAAGCACATATTTTTTTATTTTTTAAACAATATTACTTCAAACAATAAAGATGGTACTTTTAACTTAGCTGTTATATATCCCTCATATTACTTTCTATTATATTATTTTGTCATACTTTTTTAGATTATTTTCTATTATTCATTTTCAGTTATTTGTCCATTATTCATATCTTATTATTTGTGTAGATTTCCTCGATTAGAGATGCATTGTCTACATTTAGATCTAGTTTCCGTAAATATGTACCCATCGCTTCCGAAAATTAGTGACGCATATAGAATCCGTTGTCTTGTTTTTGTATTTCAATTAGCAACTTTCTACCATAATTACAGATCAAAGTTCAAATCACAAATAGAGAATGTTTAATTTTTGATAATGAAAACAATATATACTCAGAAAGAGGAAAATGAATTCATTAGTAACTCTAACGTAAAACTCTTCACGAACTATACTTACCAGGCAGCCACAGTTGTTATATACATATACTTTTAATAAATATATAAGTTAGGAAGAAGTGTTTTCATTCAGCACACAATATAGCACTGGTTTAGAAGCCCTACATGTTTGGCAGCCTAGAAAATGAAATTTAATTTCTTAGGTTGTCACAATTACTGTACTATCAAAAATAATTAATGGTGAATGCATTTCATGATTGTAGCAATCTTATATACACCGCCCGTAAAAATGAAACATCGGATAACATTAATATTAATATTGGATCGAACCATTGCACTGATGCTTTTAGTCACGGCGACTTCAGTATACATTCTCTAACCATGATTTTTGTGTTGGAATATTTGGAGGCTTTCTTGAGTTTGATATGGATGCTCGCGACGGATTTTCCAGGCATAGTTTGCTTGTACAACGCCTTTTATTTTCCTCCATTTGCTATGTGGTCAGCTTATCCGCCTTCTTACTTTCCTCAATCATTGTCTTGGGGCCCACCTTAACGTAACATGTATTTTGTGTTCCAACTGTCGTACATTTTGTAAAATCACGTGCATCAGGTTAGAATCTTTAGTGTTACCTGGTTCTCTGCGAAAACTTGTATGGCTGTACCTCGTATCCCTTTTTCGAGGTTCTCTGTCGCGCACAAATCTAAAGTAAAGATCTGTATTTTCTTGGATATATTGGTGTGAAGTCTCGTATAATTAATGAAAAGTTTGCGTGATCAAGTGGTTCCTAACATCGAGAAACTTTTCTTTGTGGCCATTTAAAATTTGTAACTTTTGCTGGATATCTTCATAATCTGGAGCAATCAAAGCAAAGAATAATTGAAGAAGTGCAAATTATTGGTAAGGAGGCTTCATCAAACAATAACCAAGCATTTGTTCTTAGACCTGAACTCTATTTATTAATTATGATTTCGATTAATTTACATTTTTGTTTCTAGGGAAGTGTATATGCGTGTAATTAAATATTTGTACTATTGTTGAACATAATCTTTTCTGTTAATTGAGACGTTTTAGATATTTGACCAAATGAGTACTGCTCACTTGAAATTTTTAACCATACGTAGGAAGATTCATTTGAAATAAGATAGTAAACATCATTTCTGACTAGCCAATTAAAGATATTTATATGTATCCAGTCGTTTATCTAATTCAGTGTGTATAATAATTAATATTTTACATTTTAACAGTCACAAAACCAATGCAATTGAAAGCGTCTGTGCTTGTACGATATTTAGTCTTCGACTTAATTGGTGGCTTCAAAGAGTACATCCTGCAGTGCATAAACTGGCAGGTTTCCAATTTATATACTGGATTTTAGATTTGCATCACCTTGCTTTTGAGGTGTTAGACTAAAATATATAAATTGCATAACTCAAGAGAGCTGAAGTATATTTTAGATGATTTAATATTAAGACGCTCTTAAAATCACCAGGTCTCTATTTGATTTAACTGCATAATATGTGCATACATAATACAAAAGCTAGTTATGGCTTCCTTTATTTATTATCGAATATTTGTGCTATATACTTAGGCCATAATCATTTTATTGTCCGAATTTTATCATTTCTTCTCATGTTTTTCTGCACCATTTTTTGGAAAAAAGATAGTATTGCTTGTAATTTTTGGAATGAAACAGTTACTGTCTACAAAGGTGGTAGTTATTTCATTTCTCAAAACCAAGTCTGGATAATTACGTTATTTGGTTTTCTACTTTTTATAATGTGTTAAATAAAATAAATGCTGGAGGTAGAAGAATATGAGCATTTTTGTTTTTTTTTTTTTATTTAGTCTCGAATGTCATTTATCACGGTTCAATTTTCTCTTCATAACAACTTGGGAACTTTGCCTAATTTCCTTTATCACCAGAAATAAGCGAAAGTAAATCAGCCTGTGTACTAACATTTTTCTAAAACGGATACTCTCATCAGCGGACACGCCTCCTTAGCAGAAACTTTTTGTGAACAGGCGTTGAATTATTATTTGTAATATGTTATCCATTTAATCGAGAAAATATCATCATCATAAAAAACATCTTTCAATTTATTTTCAAAACCTTAGCTGCTTTAGAGCTTATAATGTTTAAATGTTGTTAAGAATCCAATATCTATTCTATTTCAATACAATTCCACGCTAGCAACTCACAAACGTCGAAGTCTGATAAAATGCGATTTTGTATTTAAGTAACAGCATTTGTTTCACGCAGCTCTTACGAGCAACAACAATTCTACATTCTCTCATGAAAAGTAAAATATAATATACGAAAACGGGGAGTGTATAGACGGTGTTATTTTGAGACGACGCTCGTGTTTGTGTATCTAAGCAATCCTCTCGATTTCAGAATTGTCTAACGTCTTCAGTTCGGCTTTACTGTAAGAAATTTCATTTCGGCGAAAACGAATTTCGCATAACTCGAATGCAAAAATATTCGTCGTGACTGCACGCGAATGTAATAAGTCGGATGTGGAGTCATTGGTAAACAAGCGTTTCAATAAGGGACATTTTTCGTTTCCATTTCGCCTAGATCCACTACATTATTCTTTTAATAAAAATATTCGCCGAAAGTATTTTTATTCCGGTTTCCGGTGAAATGGGTGTTTTCGCAGTTTAATAAGACATTCTGACTTGTATTGAAGGAGACGGATTGTAATAAAAATTTATTACGCAAAAAATATAGAAGGTGCTTCCAACCTAAACGCGTGATGTGAATAATGAACTAGAAAGAAGGGATTGCTCTTGAAATAATCCACTTATGTATACGAAGAAGACGTACAACCCGATACTTTACAATTTCCATCTAGCGTATCTAATGCACAATTTCGCAATGCGTAGTGTCATGTCAAAATCGAAGCAAACAATAGCGTTAGTTTCATTACATTGACTATAAAATCGGTATGATTAGTGTTGTCCAGCAATATACACTAAACGCGTTCGGGTAAGACGCTTTACCGACGTCTGACACGACGATGTAGCCACTTCCTCTCTTTTTGATTCCCTCGCTCTGTGCCATGTGTTGTATGTGAATATGTATACCTAAAGCCAACGATGTTCTTGGGGAAATTAGAACATAGCTTATTAACATATCTATTACCTCTATCCTCCCGGTTCATAATTTTCGAATTTAAAGCAATTTCGTTTACTAAGGCTCGCACAAAATTATTCTACTTCATTTTACTACTTCAATATCTAGGACTTCCGGTTATACTGGAAGCCTCTATCTACTTTATTATTTTAAATAAAACACCCTATATATTACTACATTTTTGAATTCCTACTTCCAGGATTTTTCTTGATAAAATATCTATGTTGCTGTTTCTAACCATATCTGAAATATTTGCGTTTTTTAAATATTTTGGACAAATGGACATATGACTTTTGTAACTGAAAGTGTTTAACTTGGAACTTATACCGCGTGTCTGACAAATACGATTAAACTTTCAAACGGATAATATGTCACCTTAATTCTATTAAATACAACTATATATTTTTCTCTTTCTTATCAAATTGCTTTTACAAAAAACAAAAACGAAGAAAATGAATATTCTTCAGGCATTTGAAATTTCAAGATACTTTTCAAGATATTTAGGAAACTGTATAGGTATTATAACACAATTTAAAGAAAAAAAAGTACCCAGAAATGAGAATGTGGCGTATGTAGTTTTTTTTTAAATGACATCTGACTTTGGAGATATCCGGCCATTGCTATACAATCAAGCGGAACTTAGGGACTACGTAGGGATTTGAATTGCTCCAGTAATGGAAACTGTGTCGGTTAAGCAGAACACTTCTTGTAAATTTGGCTTCTTTGTCGAGATAACGTTATCTATAGATAATTATGATTGAAAGATTGTAATTTGATAACGTTGCATTCTATACAAGAGTTCTTCTCAAGCAAAAAATGCTTCCAGTAGTACTATAAAGCAGGTGGCACTTGCGCTGTGTAAGAAAATTCCATTATTTTCACTTTTGAGTTCAGCTAAAAAGTAGAGGTAACAATTTCGACATGTTTATAACCCTCTTCTCTTGGCTGAACTCATCACTGCTTCATAAAACTCATTACAACAAACAATTTTTGTCTGAAAACTTTTGCTTCATCTCTTATCATTAGCGAGCACATTATGCATACATAATGTGGAAAATTTCCAAATTTTGAAGATTAATTGCACCCACTCAGAGTGAATATTTGCAGAAGAATAAAATTACATTATAGATATGTATTATGTGCTCTATGTTCCCAAAGTTTCATTTTTTTAATTTTCGTGTTCGGGATCATCAGTCACACTAGAATATGAATATTCCAAACGCAAAGTTTAATCTCACCTTAAGATTTCTTTCTTGTTAGCAATAATTTTCTTTTCCTAGGCAATGTCAAAGAATTAGTCATACATGTAGATACAGGAGAGCAATGGGCACAAAATTGATCACTGTGATATCCTCTGCATCGTCTGGTGGAACTAACCACTTCAGAAAACTCAGTCTGAAGTAGATGTTAAATTTAAGTATCATAAGATCGGTCCAGCGCAATCGAAAGCTCTTGTGAAACGTACGAGGTAATAATAACCCTGCCAACCTTGAAAAATCAAATCATCTACATCTTTGCTCATGTTGCACTATTCTGCGGAATATCATTTTTATTTGGTGACAAGTGACTACAAATCTTCTATTAACCATTTCATTTGGAAAATACATACTAATTTGTTCACAATACCAAACGGATATTCTGTTACATAAATTAAATAACCTATAATAGTGGCTATTTGCTTACAGAAATATTTCTTGTGGTTTCATCGATACGTCAATCTTCAACCTGCATATGTTTCATATTAATAACTCTAATTGTAAGTCATAAGCAAAAGGAATATCCAAATATAACCGGTTGGTCAGCTAGTTACAGCGATAAAATTGAGTTTACTTAGGTTCTTACTCTAATGTTTTCATTCCTGGATAAAACAATGCATCAGTGTAAACTTTAATTATCATCAGCTTAGTAACATTTAATTCCTTGAATTAGAAGAGATACAGATGGAAACATGCAAATTAGCTCTAATTACGTACTAAAGAACGTGATGAACACTTGAAATATACACACATATATAATTTAAGCAAACATTTCTTAGAGACAGTCTTTTTTTACTTCGTCGTTTAATTATTATCTTTGAAATTCCTCCCCTTTGCCGTATGTGTTTAAATAATACTATTTTCCTAGCAACACTCCATCTCGATAAAGTACGCTCTTCCTATTTCGAATAAAAATAATAGATGGAAAGAGTAGGGAAACAACGCTGACGTTGACAGCGGCAACAATAAGACCGAGAAGTTGATGAAGAAAAGCAAGACGAATCTTCATCAAGTTTTCAAGAGTTCCCCGATGTCGATGAGCGCGTATGCGAGTCGAACAACAATTGACGACCTCTTTGAGGAGGAGGTGGAATATACACAGGCGTCTATAAGTTTGATTACATCGTTCGTTAGAAACGCGTAGAAAATTGAGTTTTATTTATGGGAATATACATTGTTCATGGTAGGTTGCCTTCGATTTAATTAATTTATTTTAAAATAATGTGCTATGGTGAATAGCTAGAGTTTTCCAAAAGCTTTCTTAGATGCTAACATTTATAGCTCTACATTCTTGATGTTTTCTGCCAAAGACTGGCAGTGAGATAAGCCGGGAACCACCTCATTTTCAATCTAGTCTAATCTAATGAAGCCTGACTTGGTATATTTAGTACTTTTTAAGATAGTAATAAGTATCGCGTGGATTTTCAAGCCATGTATCGTATTACAGAAAGATTTTCCAGACGTCGAATGAAAAAACAGAGTAAACTAAACAGTAGGCATATTTATTCAAAAAAAAAAACAAAGAAATAATGTAATTCTCCTTTTTGGGTTTGGGCTTAGTTTGCACATAATATTTGATATGTTTAACAATCTTTAAGGATTTTGCGTAATATATCGTAGAAATATTACAGTTTAAAAAGGTGAAGCAAAAGAAACTAACGAAATATACCGAAATTTGAAAGAATGTTTAATAATTAATCACATACTTAGTTCTTACATTCGTACCATTTTCTTCAAGGAAAAGGAACTTAATCCCCCATCTTTTCAAGATTTTCCCTTCACCTCTACGTCTCTTCCTAACCATACTGCCATACATCTTTCCTTTTTGGCCAAGTGTGCCTGTATTTACTTTTTAACATTTTCTTTGGGAGTATTGATCACGAAATATATATTTTTAAAGTTGCGATTTAGTTCATACATACTAAAATCAGACCCTGCTAGTGCCTTACAGCATTATGGAGACGTAAACCTATAGAACATGCATAAAATTATTCAATAAAGTAAAAACCCTTTTACTTTCGAAACGAATTGGGTTTAGTGTTACCCTGATGTATGTTAGGACAATTTGCTAAAAGCATTCATATACTAAAATATTTTTCCACACCTTTTACGTTCTTAGGAACTGTTTGTAAGAAGCACACGTTTGGCAGCAACAAACCACGCAGATGTTACGCTGAAATTTGCCAATACCCTACACAATAAGTAATTTTGAATTACTTATTGTGTATGAATCTGTTTTTCTTTAAAAATCCTCCCTTCTTTTTCCTTCAGCTAATATGCCAAATCCTCTTGCTGTGGTTTCTCTGTGTTTATTCCCTTGTCGCAGGAATGGCAATCCAAGTACTTGATATTATTTGTGGTTGGCCTAACGATGATCGTCTGCGATCTTACTACTATCTTCTCAATATCCGACTATAATATATTTTTCGTTAATATACGTAAGTTAATGGAGCAACGTTAAAAATGTTAGATAAGAAACAACATTTACAAAGAATTACTTGAAAGTAACGTCGAATACTAGAGGAGATAGCTAAGGCGGAGATTAAAAAGCAGCTACATTAGCGGCATGAAAAGCATTGGAGAGAAGAACCAGGAAGGGAAGGCTTTCCTGGTAGGATTCTTAAAAGAAAAATCAGAGAAATTGTTGGCCATGAGCAAGTCCGACGGTAAATTGTGAACCGTAAATGGTTTATTGTATCACGGGAACAGCTTAAATAGTATGAAGTCAAATTTATATAATAATGTGTTTGTAGTTGTGAAAAAGTAATTTATTTTCGGATGTTGAAGCTTAATTGAACTTTTGAAGGACCCTGTATGGAGAGGAAGGCATTAAAGGTAGTAGAATACTATATAAGAAAGGAGGATGAGACCTCAGTCTGCTGGTACAAAGCAGGAACGAACGCAGTTTTAAGTGGGTTATTCGATGTCGAGCGTGGGGTTAGATTTTGTATTGGCGGATCAAGTGGGTCTCGTTGAGAAGTCTCTCTCAGCCGCCTACGATCCGCACTCGTCACTAATAACATGCAAATTGCATTGGCACAACATACGAAGGCCGAGTCGTGATTAAAATGAGCGAGGAGAAAAATCGCAGTCTTCATTTGTTTATGGGATAAAAGCCATTCTGTCATTCGGAATCACTCTTACGCGCCTAACGATGCGCTAATTCGTAACTATTTAGATAAAGCTACCATAAAACGTAAGATACATTTTACTACGTATACATACATGGTTCTCACAGTACACGCTTAGATTATAGTTATAAAGATAGAATGAGCAATTTAGATAATATATGTTGATTGGCAGTTTCAATCGGACGAGAAGCGATAAATTACGATGAAATGAGAACTTGAAGGTTATACGAGGGTCGATCAAAAAATTAATTAAAGGTAATGTTAAATATTTTTGTTTCTAAGCTTAACTCCATTCGACATTGAACGGTTTAATATCAGCAAAGTTCTTACCTAATTGTAGCTTATTTTATTACTTGTACAGGTAAAAATGAATGAAACTTGTCAGTTTTATACAACTTAGTGTTGTCCATTTAGTGGTAATGTTAATTAGGATTTACGAATTTCTGTTGATATCTGAAAAAATCTTAAAGTAAGCCAAAAAGGGAGGATGTAAAAAAAAAATCATTTTCAACCTTTCGTGGTTTTAATTTAATTAGAGTATCAAGTCAGTCCCTAAGAAATGTTGTCTGTTTTTTTGACGGGATCTTCGGATTAACGCATGGACAGGTAAGGCAGACAAAAAATTATTGAGGTGAACTTTCATCTTTTAGGGCTTAGCCATGCTTGAATTATAAGTAATTTATGCCATAATTTTCTTGTTGAAAGATCATGTAATTCTTGGAGAATTATAAAAAAGGAATCCTTTCAATTAGTAGAATGTATGTTCTATAGCAGATACATTACGGGGGTTGTTAAAAAGTAATGCTCAGAATAATAAAATATGTTAGTACTTAGTGTGTAAGCGTTTTTATAACATCGGAATGTTTTTATTTAAATTTAATAATTTTCTCCCTGCCTCATCTATCCATGCGTCAATCCAGGGACACACTGTACTTACTTTCAAATTTTCAGTAACATTGTTAAATGTCCAAAATAATAATAGAAACTAGAAATAGTAATTCCGTACATATTCTTTTTGAACTAGCGCCAGCCTCTAATTTTATTCGTAAGCTTTCCCGAAATTCTACTTCTTATACCAAGATATTAATGAAACTTAACAAAATCTTTCTTAAACAAAATAACAAAATAAACAAAACATAAATTTAAAGGTATGTCTTTGTACCTTACCGACTATATGTATACATCTTACTATATTCGATCTGGCGTCCGACGCACAGGTGAATAGAGAAGGTTTATTTTTGGAACCTGGAAATAAAACAAGTATGACGGAGAAGAGTCCTCGATCTTTACTCATTAGTTTGCTCTAGCTTCAAACTTCTGTATGTATGTAAACAACTTTACTTTAGACGAAACGCTTTAAGTGGCTTAAAAATAAACAGAATAACCGAAATGAATATTTCGTACAATGAGGAAAATTAAAAAAGGGTATACTAATTACTGATGATTTCGTTCTTGAAACTTATTCTTTATAAATTCTTGGATGTTGAAAATGGGAAGAGGTGTTGACGAATCTCTTATAACCCTGTATAAATCAGTATTTAGAAAGTAAAGTAAGAAAAAATGAAGATTAATAAATATTGATGACATTTACGAACAACGGATTCGTAGAGGTAGAATCAACAAACGAATTGTTCAAACACCACACTTCTTTCACAATTTTCGACAGACAATTTTTATGTGATCATATAAGTATAATGAATTGTTAGATAGAAGGCAGTGATTTAAGCTTTAATTTTACTAACTAACGAGGTGATATTAATAATATTGTTTGCTCTTTAGCAAACTTTAGTTTACAATAAACTGATCCAGTATAATGAAATCTTTAAAACAGAACCGTATAACAATCTAAAGCTCATTCAGGTGCATTTTGCCCCTGCGGAATTAATGTGTATAGAACAATGTAAAGGATTTTTCTTTTGCCTAATTTTTTAATTTATTATTTTGGTGCGGAGAATAAGCTAATGTAATTTGAGTATAATGCTTTCTGTACTTCAGGAAAAACTTAACCTTCATTACAATTTATACACCCTTTTTATCCTTCTTCTTTCTATTTAATTTGGAGGTGCCGTCATCTTTTTAGCTGCTAGTTTGGGGTTTAATGTTTACTCGCTACCTTTACTACTATATTCCTGATGGTAATTTGGATCAATTTGCTGAAACCTGCACCATTATCGTCTGAGAAGCAGTAAAACAGATCTTTTACAGACATACCAAATGCAAGTGTACTTAAGGATTTCAAGATTCCTTACATAATCTAAATTACTCACGAATTTTAATACGTAATTGACTTATAAACCCTATTTCCCAGTTGTACTTTTTACGTGTTTCACATTTTTCCTCCGTATTATGAAATAAAGGTGGTGTTGGTAATGTTTATGGGATGTCATGTTAATTACCTGGTAGATGCTTTTAAAGCATTTATGCTAGAGACCGACAGCGATAAAAACAGCTGATGCCATGGATAAGAAACCAAGGAGACTGAGGAAACTGAGGAACTGTTACAGAGATCTATCTTTAGACCCTGAGACAAACAGCGTTGATGCAACATAGCTGAAGAGCCACAGTGGAAACCATGGCAATAAAAAAGAGGGTAGACTGACTAAAAGGCGTTCTGATACCACAGTACACGGCTCAAAACTCTTCTTTATGAGGGAATCAGCACTATTATCCGTGAAAACTTAAGAGGCGGAATGAAATTAATTCCTGAAATACTGGTAAAGTCACTTTGACGTATTAGAATACCCGAATCTGTACAAAAGAGATTTTGTATAGATTCGTATACACGGCTATTGGCTACTGGAAAGATCTGTCATGCAGGAACTGCGCCGATATGAATTAGAGGGTCCACTGTAGGTGACGAGTGGTTACTCTTCGCTAGCCAATCTCCTAACCTACGACAAGGCAGTTGGTACGTTGATGATCTAGATTCCTAAGGGGTCCTCGATATAGAGAGGACTCATTATGTGTGTGGTCCAAATGCTGTAAGATCCATCTCATCCTCTCATTATACATAATTATGGCATTTACGCTGTTTTTCAATTCTGCTTTCAGTGCACCTAGTAGATCGTTGATGACATCGAATGACTTCTGTGGCACTTTGCACCAGATTTCTGGTTATTTCATTCGCAAGTCTTTAATCTGGGAAGGCCATTTATTTTAGTTGTGTTTTAAGCTGCATCTTTTTGCGTATGTTACCAATAGGTTAAGAGCTTTTTAGTGCTTTACCGCGTTCTCGAAAACGGATTATAAGGACCATGTTTCATTAGATAATATTAATTGATCCCACTCGATTTTTAAACAAATGTCTTGTGATACCAAGTCAATTCTATCGCAAAAAACCCTGAGACACACATATGTATAAAACTTTGTCCTAAAGATTTGAAGCCCAAAATGTGTATACTTCTTAACATTCAAGAATATATCATTTGAAAAATTGTTACTATAATGCTTGTAAATTCTTTGCTTAACGTAATTAATGGATGGTGTTTGCTTGCACTTTAATACAGGATGATATTCAAGTAGGGTCTTGGGTGAAGGGCGTGCACGTACACAGAACATTGTTATTTTACATAATTATTTAGATTATTAAAAGTGTATAAAGTGTAAAAAAAAATGTTGAAACAATTAGAAAACCATATGTAAATAAAGAGATAAAATAGAACCGAAACACATCAAAAGGGGTATAAGAGAACATTACGTCCAAAACGGTATCAAGAAGTAAAACATTAAACATCCAAGTGGGGGCGGGAAAGGCTATTATCGAGGTTTTTACACACACATACATACACATAACACACCCTGGGCACTAAAATATATAAGTAGGTTTTTGGAAAGTAATTTTCTTGATTTCATAGTTTTATTTAAACTAAACTTATCTTAATATATGTACACAGAGAGATATTAATTACCTACTTTGTATTAGTATTGAAAGTATTGAAGGTTCGCAATATTGGAATACACCAATTAGTGGAATTTTCTACAGAAACCATAAGAGATAGAAGAGTTGATTGCGTTAATAACATTTCTTTAAAACCCAAATGAAATTTAAAATTGATTGAATTTTTGTTAATACACAAGGTGTAATTTACCCGTCTATGTCTGATTTAATACGTTTCTTTTTACCAATTTCATTTTACAGTTGTTTCTTTTCTCTTTTCAATTTTACGTTGAATAGAACGTTTAATAACATAAACCACAATCAACTGCAAAACAGTAATTTAATGTCGATACACGAGTAAACGTAAGTTCAGAAGAATTGTTCAATTTACGGCAAAATTAGAACATGCGGAGCGGATAACAATCCTCTACTTGCTACAGTATTTACCGATACGGTGGTGACCCCAACATCCCAGATGACCTCCTGCCAGTCTTGCGAAGTTTCGAAATCGCGCAGTTTTATCGCTCGATCGCATACTTGTTGTTCGGCTCGGGCACTTAATGAACTGAATGTATTTCTCACATTGGTACAATGGACGTCCATTGGAGGCTCTTTTCTATCGGCTAATGCACTCGAGTTTCACTCACCCGCTCCAAGAATGCCTGATCCTTTCGAGAAGCGGAGGAGGCATCGCGGAGGAAGGTATAACCACACGCTACGCAACCATTCAATTAGGAAAGATGCCCTGATAACTGAGCACTTCGCACGGACGCCTTTTCAAATTTAATCGATCGCCGAGGTTATTCAGATGAACAGATTTGATCATCTTTTGTGTTCCACTCGATTTAAAAAGTAAATAATGACCGTTACTGTAGCTTATTGGATGAGTTGCATGATCTTTTACATAGCGCGTATCGGAAGAAAAATGACGTAGCTATACCGATGCGTACTTACCTATGACTAATTGTAAATATTAAGTAATGTTCATTTTAATCAAAGGAGAACATAATTTTTTCTCATCATTACTAGTAATTTACGAAGAAACTCTAATTTTCAAGAAAATTTTGAAATGTCATGTCTTTAACATTTTTTTTTTCGAAGAAACAATTTCCATTACTTTTATAAAGGGAATTCTTGGTAGTAGCGGCTTAGATAGTCTTCAATTATTTGCAATAATTTAAATTTTGTATATATTTTTGTACAACACACAAAACTCAGGCGGCGCACATTATTTGAAATCCAGAAGTCTAAATTTACAAAGTATGAAGTCGTTGGATTGGCATCCCTGGGACAACGGATAAGTAAGTGGATAGAAAGATAAACATATTTTGAAACTATTTGGAGCAATAAAAGAAGTATTCTGAAGAGAATAAACAAGAACATTAACTCAAGAAGCAAAAGAAAACAGGATTTCAAGAAGCGCTTAAAACAAACACAATACATTTACTGTAACCATCTCTGTAAAAATCATAAATACAGAGATTTTTGGTTATCATTTAATTCGTTGGTCGAATGGTCCTTGTATGCATATATACAACTGCATATATAGTTTGACTGTATTGCACGAAGGTGTTCATGTAGTTTCTCCTTGGACGTGTTTAAATCAGATTGTTGCCTGCTACCTTTTAGTTGTTGAAAACGGAGTTTTCCAGAACTTAAACTTTCAGTCAGTAAATCTTATCCATGATGACATTTAAGGTATCTCCACCTGTCTTAAAATGAATCCTGACCAAACTTTCGTCCATTTCTGCAATAAACAGTGATCAGCCGTTGAATTAATCCTGATGCGCACTATTTACAGATTATCCATTTATAGTTAGTAGTAAATGTGCAGTAAAAGCAGACCCCCATTTTTGGTTGTAAGATATGAAATTTTCTTGTTCTCTTTATACATACATTTCCTCGTTTCCTTTTTAAATTCTTTATTTTGTATTTAGCCCATTGTTACAATTTACTTGTTAGTTTACAAAATGTATGTTGATTGTGTTTATTTGTTTGTGCTGACATTTTTTGTCCTACAATTAGGTCCATGTTGAACTATCATTACAATTTTAAAGGTTGAGTAGCTGAGTCGTGGTGCCATACCCACATAAGCCAGGCAGTCCACTGATCAATATATTGAAGAATCTCCTTCACAAAGAACTATTCTTCTTACACGTACAATGTATTGTTTGCTATTCCAGTTTCACAATACCATAATGCGCACAATAGCTTGAGAATCACCTTGTGTTGCGATTGGGTCAAGATTCCCACTAGCAAAATGAGGGCATTTACGTTCATTTACAACCTCATTTATTCTTCCAATTACCCTTGAATACCGACAATACAAATATTATGCATCGCGTTTGTTTTCCGTTTCGAGATTAAGCCGATAGACGTAGCCATGTCCATTGGACTCGGTTAGCTGGCGGTGACAGTCTCTGTAGACCTCGCACGAGCCGTGCGGGAGGGTTTCTAAGGACCCGTAATCAGGACCAATTTAAACGTTTCCTACGCGAGACGCTGACAGGCTAAAGGCAACCTTGCATTGTATACCGAAATGACAGCTCATTAAATATAACGCGCTTCCATATAGGTACCTTCGGACCACGTGAATTCGTCATTCTCACGGATGATCGTAATGATGATTATGGCGGCGCGTCGAAGACGATGCTGATGATGATGATGACGCTATTGTCCGTTGTCCACGATCAGACATAGATTTAAATCATCCGAAATTATGTCCGGTGTAATCGTTTCATGTTGGGGAATGGTACCTGTACATGTGATGGTTTATTAGGCAGAAGTAAGTTGACTATGATACTATCAACACCTTTGGATATTGAGAGGCTATTAAAGATCACGCACAAATCTTCTCGATTCCGTTTTGTGTTAAATCGAAATGATACATACGTCAGACTCTTTTTGCTGGTTACCAATTACATTATGGGATTAATAATAATAGTAATTTACATCCTGAGATCACGCACTAATAGAGTAAGTCATATTTCCAAAGAATAAAATAACAAGCGATGTAATAAAATACAACCTTTGATCATATTGGGAAGCAAGCCCAGCTAGCTACAACTCACAAATTCGTCAGTGCATAGACTAATATTTATAAGATATCCTTGATAAATACACAAAAGTTAATGCTCGCTAACGTATTGCTTATCTCTGAACATACGTCCTCAACGCTTTGACGAGTTGTTTAACTAAATATAAGATTGAAAGGCGTTATCGTAGCATTGACAGAAAATATCATTTACGTGTACCATTAACTATTATTATATCCTATATATTACATTTTATTTATTCAGTAGCGGTCTTCAAAAGTTTTGGAACTGGAAACAGTTTCTCGAGAATTCAATTCGTTAAAATGCAGTTTTTAAGAAAATTCATGGCGATGAAAGATTCCGAACGACATCGGAAAGACTTCGATAAAATACTGGAGGTGGTTGGTCCAGAAAGTTGAGGGAAACATCTGGCTAGGAAAATGCATTAAGCTGAAAAATGTTTGGCTAAGGATAGGAAGAAATGGGAAAACCACATCTTTTCCCAGAGAGGTGCCACTAATACACAACTCACAACTACACCGAACGACAAATGGATTCTGAATTAGATAAGTAGGGAACAACCTGGATGAAATAAAACTAATGCACTACTAATTTAGTTGCTAGGAGACAGCTATTTGGTGGGTCAATAATTGTTGCTTCGTATATACATACATATTTAACAGAACCCTATCGAGATGTAGATTAATGTAAATATGAGAGGGAATATTCACATTCCTCAAAGGCGTCCAGAGAGAGACTCACATATCTTTGGATGCTTCCGATTCCGTAACTGCTTCCCTATTCCTTCATCGCAAAGGTTGTAAGGCTAAGAGCGCTAATAAACGAAACAGCGTTTATTTATATTTATGAACCTGTACCGATCATTTTCGGAGTTTTGCTCCGCTCTGTATTCATGTTTCTTGCAGTCTTTAATATTGAGCTACATACAAAGGACTACACTTCTTTAGAAACTCTCTTTTGGCGATTCGAAGAGAGCTCTCTCGGAAAAAAATCCGCTTTTCGCCTTTGTTCCGCATCCTGTTCTGCTTTCTCGTTTCTGCGTTTCGTCTCTGTTATTAAATTATAAAGACCTTTTTGTGAAATGTTCATCGCGGAATCATATTGAATTCAGCACATTAATTTGCCGATTTAAAATTTTAAAAATGATCCGGTTTATTGCCGTTCTATTACAATTTGAAGCGTGTTTATTGACTTAATTACTTGCATGGTATGACTTTATTTACATTTGGCACGTAACATTTTAACTTTCAGTTGAAAAAGAATGCGGCAGCAATTAAAAGTGGTAGGCGTTTTAATAACTTGATTTGATGTGCAACAACGAAAGATCTAGTAAAAGTATGCACCTAACTTATTTACGAGTTGCTGTGGTAGCTTGGACTAATTATGAAGTTGTATTGGTTAATGTACGTATATTTAATTTTTATGTAAATACATCTGTCACTTATACTTCCCGCAATAATCGCACAATAATTTAGACATTTGTGAAATTGCCTAGTCTTACACCGCGTGTTATACGAAGTTAAGCTTTCAATAACGCGAACGACCGAACGACGCAGAGCACCGACAATTTAGAAATGTAGAACTTTGGAAGCGATAGCAGCGATTTTTCGCACGCGACCACCAATGCGAGTGCAATATTTTATATAAAAACGGAAGCACTAACGTGAGAATATATGTAGACTGCGAGCGTCTTCGAACGAATCCATAATCATGTATGTAATCACGTATGTAATTACAACTTATTAAGGATAGCTTGTACCAGCATCTGTAATACTCTCACAACTTTGTATTGTATGATTGATATGCCTGGTTTTCAAGTCTTTGGCGTTTTAATATCCACTACTTTGGTTCAAGCATGGACTTGTCAAAAGAGGACAGTGTAGAGAAGTTAGTGGTATAGGCAAAATTGGTAATCTTGCATTGTGCACCATAGTTTCGCCAAAGCACTTGAAGGTGCATTGTGGTCTGTAATAGCGTGCTTCTTCGTCCCATAATCCTATTAGAAAATCTTTGTGACAGATACTCGGTGGCCTATTTCCCATGTACCTTGGCGTACACCCATAGTAGTCCTTTCAATCTACTTACGTCACTAATAAGCCTTTGCTTATCTATGTATTACAGGAAGTTCAATTAAATAATTCCAGATTATCTTGAACAGTTTATAAACTTCAGATAACAAGGGTCCTAAATTGTGACTTTTGTATTAGAAAATTTGACTGGGAGACTCAAAATACTGAAATTATTATACCCTTAAAGTCATGTCGCTATGCATCCCTATCCTGATAGATTCACATGATCTCAAGATCTTAATGGACCTTATTTGAATAGCAAGTAAGACGCAAGTTTGGTAGGACAAAATACATACATGCCCAACATATTCTTGTGGTACAATATTGGAACAAAATAAGATTATAAATAAACGGATCTGAGATCATCCAGGCTTTCAATGTTAATTTTCCTAGTATCTCACTTGACATACCAAGTTTATTATTTTTTTTTATACAAGAAAAAGTAAGTTTAAAAGGTTGTGGAAGGTCATCATTTAATATTACTGTAAACATTACGGAATTTTCGCAAGTCAATGGCTTCCGTAATATTTAATTAATGGATAAAATGGCTAACGTGTGCCATATGTTTCGATATAGAAAGAGGTGGTTTTTCTCACCGATAACCTATTAACAGCTTATTAGATACAACATTAATACAAAAGTAATTATTAAAACGCATTAAATCGAAAAACCATTAGTAAGATTAACATCAAAAGCATTAAGCCTGAAATGAATTACGCAGTGATGCGACTGGCTTAATTGAGATTAAGTGCCGGTAGATTTGAACCTTAACCGTATGATTGTTGATTTAAATTTACACCCATCGCGATTAATTTCATTTAAATTGCCGTCTTCTGTAATAATTTTATTGCAGTAAATATATGAAGGTTGCAACATTTTAAATTTGTTTTTGTACATCAACTACATACTATGCGTTAATTATACCTCAAAGCAATAATGTTAAAGACATAAATGGATATTTAATTGCAGTTGAATTTTTAACATTTCCTAATTACGTGACCATGACCGCATCGCCACACTTATCGTTGTCATTTTGCCTAATCGAAATCGAATGCCCTAAAGCAAAAAAGACAACGGGAATTACTTAATATAGAGTTTGTTGCCGCCAACGGAAGGACCACAAAACAAATTCTACGCGAACCTTGAAAGGAGTACCGGCGCCAACATTCTTTAAAATTAGATTGTTTTTTATAGACTGGTGGAGTAGTTGAAGGTTGACGTATGTTGCATCTCGAGAAACGACCCAATAAACATTTCAATATCGGCGCGATGATTTATGAGTTTATGGACCTATATCGTGTTGGCGACCGCAGCAGCGCTATTGTTGTAACAAATTAGCGGTTGAGGCTAATTAAAAATAGTTCAAAGATAAACGTTTATGATAATTTTTCTTGCAAACTGTATTTTTAAACAAGGCTTTGTAGTGCGTTTACAAACATTGTAATTTGTAATTATAACTCCGCATTAAATAGGCTTTTTTTTAACACTGGCGCGGGTGGTTGTGTGTTAGGGTTGCTTGGCGCGGTATGTACGTGATTCCGTACAGAGTCCCATACCTTATTACGTACATTATTTTATGTAACGTGACATACAGAATGCATATAAAAATATATAGTTTTTCCTTAACATTTTTAAATAGAACATGTTCTACTTTCAGACATGATTCTGTAAAAAAAATACGCACAACATGCGTTGTTGTAATTGTTTACGTGTGCGCAGACGGAAGATAATTCGTCTCCTGAGCAGTTAAAGGAAAAAGCTTTCAAACAAAAATTGACGGTTGAAGAATGTACAGGGTGTTCCATAAAAAAATAGGGTGAATCAAATATGGTATCGATTTCGATGGCCATTTTGTAGGTTCTAGTTGTGATCAAAAACTTTTTGATATATTATCTGAAACATCACCCTAGCGCATAAGATATCGCCTGTTAAAGAAACTATAACATTTCCGATTCAGTTGACATATATTGAAGAGTAGCATTTCATAGTCGTAATAATATATAGGTGTTCCAGTTAAGAAACCAAACTAATGTTGTGTTGTAATAAGCGTAACATGTTCTCATCTTTAACTAGTTCCAAAATAGAGTCGGAAGTGGAGTGATTAACTCTACTTTAGGAACAAGCCCCCGTACTCAATTGAGTCAAACGCTTCCGAAAAATCAGTATATGTACCATAACATCTATCTGACTCCCACGATCAATTTCTATCGGTAATTGGTTATAGTGGAATACCCTAGAACAAAGCCATGCATGTGGAGGAAATATATATGACTATCTTCGATAAGATTTTCTGGAAAGGTAACCTTGAAGAACTGGGATAATATTGAAACTGGTCTGTAATTTCTAACTTCAGCTAGATCATCCTTCTGTAAAGCAGAAAATAGAAAATATGCGTGGAATATTGCAGGGTCATCAAATTAAAAGTGTATACCGATTTAGGAAACGCGTTGAATATATACATGCACTGTGCCTAACCTGGAAGGAAAGAATGCTCAGTCATTATCAGCCGTAGATTTATTCTTGAGTTTTCCGAATAGAAACAAAAGTATTAACATGACTCACTGGCGACGCCAATTGCCATCTCGGGCGCACAAAACTTTCACAACTAACGGGAACGGGCCAATGACGTACTCTCTATGCTCCTTTATGAATTTATGATTTGAAGTACTTATAGAGGTATGGGTCCATTGTATTTTGGAAACGTAAAAACCTTTGAAGATAAGACAACTTCTGCACTAATCAGGTCTTTATTACAATATTGACTATATCTAAATACGTTGCCACAAATTTATTTGGAGCTTAAATTTAATTCGAATTAGAATCCAAGCTAATGAAAAAATTGAGGTATTTTATTTAAAAACCATAGCCCATTATTTTAATAGACGACGAGTAACTATTGCATTTGTAATTTCCAATTTCAACACAAATTCTCAAACGAGCAACAAGAATATTTAGAATGGTTTTATCTAAAGACTAGGGGTATCTGGAGATATATTACGCTCCCTTGAACTAGTTAATTAAACATTTTCAGCAAAAATAAAACACTCGAGATGAAGAAAAAGCAAACATCTTAATGTATGTACGTGCTTCAGTCCCAAAACGTAACGAAAACAAGCGGTAATGCCCTAAATTAGTTTAAAATTTCCGTCGGGGCAGTTTTAAGTATTTAAAGTTTGCCTCGGGATCGTTCCGCCCGTCGTCGAGTGAGAACTTCTGGAAGTAATTTAAGACATTTTTAAAGTGGACAGCCGGTTCGGTGGAAGTAGTAAGGAGAACAGGACAGGAACGTAATTCCGGGAAACAATATAATCTACCTACGCCCTCCACGTACTCCGCCCTCTACGGGCTGAATGCGAAGACGTATTAGATAGGGGTATTAATTTCTACAAACTCTCACCAACTGTCTCCCTATATACCTGTTTTGTTTGAGTTACGCATTCCTACAGCGCTACACACAGCGTGTTTACTTTTGAGCAAGTTCTTGAATCAATACGCTTTGTTTAACAGGGGTGTATGAATATTAACTACTCCTTTAAAATAACATAGTAGTAACGAAATCGAATGAAAATGAACATCGATGTTAAACAAATTGAAATAATTACCGTAGGCATGGTTTATATTAACTACACTGGAAGTTCTACCTAATTAATCGTTACCCCAGCATGAACTTGAGAATTATAATTGTACATTGTTTGCAAATGCTGTCATAGGTCATCTAGAAAGCCGTAGGTTTCATGATGCAGCGTTTCATCCTCGAAAAACGCACTAAAATTGTCCAGGCTTATTACGATATTGCGCGTCCTATTACGAACGCTAATTGTCGACTTTGTGTTGTTTTTATTCGAAACGATGAGCTTAGCCATACAGCAATTAACAGTGTAACTGCAAAATTTTAACGGACTGGTTTTGTTCAAAAGACCCAAGGTTTCTAAAACATAATAAAAACTAAGGATTTTACTCAGAATTTAAGTTCTCAAGTTTCTGTTGGAACATAGTGACTACAAGGTCAAGAATTAAATAATTATTGTGTAAACTGATACATTTGGATAATGACACGCATAACATTTTTGTAAGGAGAGGAAGGCGGAGTCGTGATGGCAGAAGTAAACAGAATATGTGCGCGGTGGGATACAAATAAATATATAATAGAAGCAGATGAAGCGTTTGATTCCCGAAAACAAATGTAGCTAGCATTCGATGCGTACAGCCATAGCTACAAACAGCCACTAGGATAAGCAGAAGGAATTGTTGGTCGGTGAAGTATTTTCCATAATCTTCTATTTATTTTTAGAAGCATTTAAGCATTAAAATTTTGAAAAAAAAAAATTGTAAATTGAAATGCTCACAGTTTTATTTAAACAAGAAGATAAGATGTAATTATATAACGGAAACAATTTTATTAATTAATTTTTGAAATCACACATAACTAAGATTGGACGATTAACATATGCCTATTGGAAAAGTTCTTCTGTTGTTCTAACGTTATTAAATACAGACTACAACCCTCTAGAGAATTCATTATGAACTTTAATAAAGAGGAGAGGAATTCAAACGACATATTTGGAAAAAGGGAAGAAACATTAACGATGTGTTATGCAGTGAGGTCTCTCTAGATTCTTATTTTTTTTAATCACTAATTATTTTGTATTAAAAACATTTACTTTAGTTTAATTTTATTATCTTTGGGACAAGCAGGGCATAAACAGGAGCACGAAAAAAAAAAAGACACCCACACATAACATCTCTAATGGGTAGCTTGTTAAAACAAAATATAACTAGGAGAAATACATTACAGTGAGTAAAATTCAAATAATGGTCAGAATTGTATGCCTAAAGATAAACAAATATTTTGAAAGCAAAATTTGAGAACAGTATATCGAACTTCTGAGAAGAAAGCAAAAAAAATGCTGCAACTGTAATTAAAAACAGTGGGTGAGGCTCCTTTAGAAAACAAACTTCTAAATTATTTCCATGTAATAGGAATATTTATTGAGACACATGAAAATATACCGTTAATAAATAGAAAAAGGAATTGAAGCCCTGTGCCACAAGCAACATTCCCGAAACGCGACACCCTATAAATAAACCTTTTTGTTCACTAACATTATTAAAATTTTCTTTGTTTTTAAAACGATCGGTTTCCAAACCTGCGATTACCAAGGAATGTAATTTAATTTTTTGATAGGTTAATGAAGAATCTATTGTCAGTTTATTGTAATCCCTGGATTAAACATAGTACTTCAACGTGCAACGTGTTTTTGATTTTAAATACTTCCACAATAAAAAATCAAAGATCTGGGAACCTGGAGGGCCACTCTACTGGTCCTCTAAAAACTCGAGAATAGGACACGCAAGATGAAACCAAATACATATGGTCATTTGTTAAGTCAGGATTTTGTATTAAAATGTGCATAAAAAATATAATTGTAATCATTGACGACAGCCAATACTAGCTTTAATAACTGCGGTTATTACAATCCACAATTGCGCCTAGGAAACCTGATATAAACACGTGTCATCAATGCGATGAAGTATGCAATAGGTGATTCTGGCTATATAATTTTAAATGTTTACATTGGAACTATCTAATACCGCTTTCACTTTTTGGAATTTAACGTATAGGTTTTAATTTTAAAAAAGTGGTATGCTCAAGAACAACATCTAACAAAATTTATAAGAAGTTACAACCTTTGTCTTGCACCCAACATATGCCCATACCAATTTGCAATAATCATGGCAGCCGCTTATTGTCCTACAAGTTAGTGCTCTACTAGCATTAACACTTAATTAATTTAGTTAAAGCTACGTAATTAGTAAAGGGCAAATCCCTTAGGTGAATTAAAATTGTTTGTAGTGATGTAGACGGCTTTCGCAAACAATTCAGTAAGTCCGCAGGGATCCCGCACGCAAACAACCTAATTTCAGTTAATGCCGGTTAATTGAAAAACAGAGGTAAGAAATACGAGGTTGTGTGGGATGCCAAACAAACAGTTGTCCATAGTCGTGCCGGTATTTATGAATTTCCAATGTCAGACGGTTGCGTCATCATTATCGGAAGCAGTATAATTCAATTTAAAACGTGTGTAGGTTTCCAGTCTGACTGCCTGCCTACGCGACTGTTAGGATTAATTCGCACTGATCTTTTTTACGGCGAATGAATAATATCGAAATTTATTCTATATCAACCCATGCGCTTTTCACCTAGAATAATTTTACTCTTCGTAAACATACAAATGTAAATAGAAGCGAAGAAGTTTAGCGCTTTGGCTAATCTGCGGTTGCGTCTGAAATATGTGGTAAAACATCTACGTTTCGTTGACGTAAAGATTTTACTGCACATTAGTCTACGATGTAGTTGACCACCCACATATTAAATTTGGAAGGATATGTTTTCGAGGACGCCGGCAATGCTAATTGCGGAGTGTGATTCAGAGAGACCGATAAACTCAGGAGCAAGATTTGGTCATTTAAGCTTGTCTTTTGATATACGTAGGTAATTTGAAATGAAAAAGAATAGAGTAACAGGCTGCTTTGAACGCAATGAATTGGGAAGTTAACATTATGCATAAATACAGTAGAATACCCATTACTTGAAAAAATTGTCTTTGGTTTCACTTCACTTGGGTAACAACTAGTTGTTAACTATTCAACTAAGAAGCAGAGACAATATCTTGTGCTTACGGAAGAACTGAATATCTCATCATAAACTACACCTTAAATGAAAAAGAGTATCCAAATGGTCAGTTACCAATCCAAATACTAATTAAGCGTTCGCCCGGCCATTGCCTGCAGCTACGTCTAAGAATCTAAATTTTATATCGAGCGAATATGTGAGTCTGAAAGTAAATTTAATTTCATCGACTATCTACAAGTAAAAAAACACCTCCGCAATTTGCGAAGTTGAAAAGACGTTCATAAGAAATGTAGCAAATGGGTAAAAATGATAATATTATGGGATTATCTGTCATTATGAACGTGGTACGCGTAAACTATATACATTAACCTTCCAGATTACATCAGTAATATAGGTACGGAGTTGATGAAGTAATTTTGCGAGATTTTACTGGTATATTAACATTGTTGGCATGAAACTATGAGGTCCTTTTGTAACTATATATCTTCCAATCAAGCGATAATTGTCCAGGTTAGATAGCGATGCTGGTTTTGCAAATACCGCAATTGCATTTTTTTGCTAAGGGCGTTTTCAGCGTATACAGCTCGCATCTACTGTAAAATACACATAAACTTCAAATTAATTATAACATCTTATAAATTATGGATTGACGGGTACATGTTGTGCATTCTTTCAACATCAACAGTGAAATCGGTATATTGGCTTATTATATCCGATAGTTATATTTGACGTATGTATAAGGAAGAATATATCTCGATAAGATTTGTTGATAAAGGAACGTAATAATTATAATAATCATCTTTGTGGATGATAAAATGTCTACTCAATAAATCAGCTAATCACTCGCAATATCTATCGCCATATCTAGCCGGTAACCGAATAATCTTAAATAGACCCGAGACTCTCGTGTTTAAACTTACCGGTCATTAACGTAATCGGTGTTTATTTATATGCGCCTTGCGTATATTTAATTTAATAATCGATAAATTGTAGGATTAGCCATGATATATACGCTTGGATATACGTGTCGCTTCTTTGTTGTTATTGTGGGGCAGTTAGATTAGTCTGCGTGCATGTAAGTTGGAGAGAAAGAGCTTGTACATAGAAAAAAAAGTAAACATGACATAGGAAGCACGAGCAACATTAGCAAACTGGTATTAAAGCATTGTCCGTAAACGGTCTGAAAGAACTATACTAGCGGCATGTACAGAAATGCAGGACAATAAGATATAGTGCGTATAGTCCAAGGTAAAAGTTTTGGACAATATTAAAGACATATGCATTGTATGCTATAAATTACAACATTATCCATAACAGTCATTAGCGTCACGCACAATGCGTTCAACCAACTACCGATGGCTATAATTTTATTAATTGAAATTTAATATCACGTATTAGCCGTGATTGAACAATTGCAATCGGATAAATAAAGGAATCAAGGGACGCTTACAATTCCTCAGTTTAGTTTAAAACTACCGCTGAATTATCAGATGTCTTGTGAATCTAAGTTTCTAGTGATTAGACTCAACAATAATAACGATCTTTTAGATAATCCTAAAGACCAAGTAAATAACATGGAAAAATCAGGAATTTATAAAATATCATGTAAAGATTGTGATCAAGTGTATATTGGGCAAACAAAAAGATCAATCAGAATTAGATACAAAAAGCACTTGGCTCATCTTAAATTCAGAAGATTTGACAAATCCAGTGTTGCATATGCTTGAAAACAGACATAATATTGACAATGTATGTTTAATTAACAACGTAAACAATAATGTACAGCCAAATTGTTAGGAAGGCATGGAAATTTACAAAAATAAAAACAATTTAATGGATGCAGATTCAGGACCCTTAAGTTCCAGCCTTTTCTCTTAGCGGTAGCGTGACCGCGGTCAGTCAACTGTAACGATATTTTGTATAAATAGGTAGTTAGTTAGTTCAATATTGCTGCTGAAGATGGTAGCTTAGCTATCGAAACGTACGTTCAGTGTCAGTGAAGTGTTGTGGTTAAGGGTAATAGTGAAATGTTTCAGTGTTCCACTGCCACAGTATTCGAGTACGTGATTTAGTAAGATGTTCTCAACAAACTACTCTACACTGTGAATCCGTATAAAACCTACACTTAATAAACGGGAATTAGAATTGGATACTGAAACTACAGATTATTGTATTAAAATTAAAAAAGAAACTGCAATGTTCTGTACATGAAAAACTAAAGTCTTTTAGTTATTGTTTATTTAATTTTGTTAGTTCTGTAACACCTAACTTAATCAATCATTTTAAGCAATTTTCAATAAACTTAATATTTCTGGAACAATGAAATTATATTTACGGCTATGTTAATAATACATTAACCATATTAACAAACTGACTTCTTCAAATAAAGAGAAAACTATCTTAAATCAAATATATCAAGTTTCATAGGTCTGTGAGTATAAATTCAAAAGTTATAGATTTTTGGCCAGGAAAACAGTGTTTCGTCGTACCACTGTGCGTCGGTAACAAGTTCCAAGAATCGAGGCTTATCCCTAAGACTAACAGTTTCCCTAGCTAGTACATAAATGACATTTGACACAATAGACGTTCAGCCCGAACATCTGAGTAGGATAATCTTACGTATAACACGGCGTAATTATCTGTATTTATCGACGTGCAGTAAATCAACCATTTGCGTGCACAATACAGACGTGAGCATATTTAAATGCGGCTGGTTATTCGGTTTCGTCTCAGCGATGTTCTTCCTACGGTCATATTGAATTAATATTACGATTGAAGAGGACGTACCTACCTAATTGGCGATAAATCATTGCCTCTCGCCAATAACAATTGCGCGCCTTAATACCTTTATTAATTTAATTATGGTGGTATTTTATTATGCTAAAGGCACCCATCAATGATATGGTGTGAAATGCCATACGTTTCCATTCGTACGCGGAAGCAACTGGTAACAAAACGGGGGTTTAATAAAGATAGTGTTCCAGTGATTACGCCCATTCCGCATTGTGCAAGTTCATTTATTTCGATCATTAAAGTTGTTACCAATTGGTATTTGGGCTAATGTGATAAGACAAAAGGAATTTAGTAGTATTTATGGGAATTCCTGCATGAAATAATAAAAATAAAAAATAAAAAATAAAAAATAAAAAATAAAAAATAAAAAA